>CM066044.1:158011160-158209576 GCA_033557465.1 Ichthyophis bannanicus
TACACACGACACTGGTCCACCACCTGTTCTTCATCCTATGTTGTCTACCTGATTCAATGCAGTTGCCCTCTCATTTATGTGGGACGCACAACGCGGTTAATAAAAACTAGAATCGCTGAACATGCCTCTCTACAACAACAGTTTCTATCAGCTCCCATAGTATCTCATTGTGTTGAGCACGGGCATACTTTTGACAATTTACAGTGGACTGTGATTGATTACATACCGGGGGACCCTAGGGGTGGAGACAGAACCCTTCGACTTCAACGATGTGAACAACGATGGATTTATGATCTGGCCAGTGTCCATCCCGGGGGTTTAAACCGGGAGATTGAATGGTTGAGTGCTCTTTAAATTTACGCTCATGGATATAGGGGTTTCCCTGTGGTGGTGGGATTCCCCTTCATTCTGAGCTGTTCTTTAGCATTGGTTGAGTCTAACAATGAATGATGTGATGTCACCACTTTTTTACGTTCATCCGATAGGTTGAAGGATCGCGGCAGCGATTTCCTTACCCAATTTTGGTTCCCTTGTTGAATGACAGTTTGGCCGACCAATGGTTGAGGGACGGATTCCTTTTATGATTGGTTACCCGGTATGAACCGGGCCTTTTTAAAAATGAGTGCAGAATGATTTGTTTCATTGATGCAGGGAGAAGAACCACCTTTTGGCGACTTACATGAGGAGCACTTGATACAGGGGCTTTTGGACCCCGAAACGTGCACGTCGTGCAATTTGAAATTTGGACTTTGGCATTCAAGTCTACTCCTGAGTTCCTTCTCTTCGCATTTTAAGATAAGTTTTCACTTTCTTCGCCTATTTCACTAAAGAACTGTTGGGTGATTAAAATGGTCCGCAGTAGCTTGGTGTGGTTTTGAAAATTGTCTGAACCTCCCTCTCTGCGTCCCGACAAAAAGATATATTAATCTTCATTGGGGAGTCTTGGGGAGATTTTTTGGTGAGGTATTCTCCAGGACCAAGCAGGAAGTCTGTCGCCACATATTGGGTTACATAGACGTCGATGGAGCCCCTGCGGAGCATTTCCCCAGCTTTCTGTGAAAGCCTTTGGGAATACTGCACGCATGCGCGGTCCCCTTTTCCGCCTAAAGGTGCCATCTTGCTCAGTCTCTCTTTTTCCGTGGTTTGTACTCCTGTTCGATGTAAACCAAACAGCTTGTTGTTATGGTCTTTATGTTATAATGTAAACCGCGCTGATGCCGAATAGTGCGGTATATAAGAACTTGTAATAAATAAATAAATAAATAAACACGTTTGACGTCTGTCCTAGTTCACCCGGAAAACAGTTAGAATTTTCTTGCTATTTTTTGCGATTCCATTGCGTTTTTTGCTCGGTTTGATGCCGGTTCCCCTTCCCGCCGGGTTCGGTACACCGGTATCAAGCCCGTTCTCATTTTTTCGGTTTTTTGCCCTTCGTGGCTGGCGTTCGCGCCCTTTTTTCTTTTTCCCTGGAAGGCTGGCCCTTTGACCTTGTGGGGGCTCTTTTTTCCCCGATGGCTTCCAGTGGTTTTAAAAAGTGTGATCGGTGCAAGAAACTAATGTCTCTCACCGACACACACGACTGCTGCCTTCGGTGCCTCGGTCCTGATCATGATCCTAAGATCTGTGTATCATGGGGCAAAATGTCCACTAAGGCACTTCGAAGTCGCCAGCATCAAAAGGAAAGGCTTTTCTCTGATTCGGCCTCCGGCCGGCCCCAGACCTCGTTTGAGGCCTTGACGTCTCGGGAGTCTGACCCCGAGCATCGGGGTTCCTCGGGCAGGGGGTCCCCCGAGCGGGAGGGAAAGAGGAAGAAGCGGCTCGCCAGGGCAGCGTTGGAGGAGGTCCCTGGCTCCTCGAGGACTAGGTCTTGGACCCCCGACCGCCGTCCTGGGCCCGTGGAACAGGAGAAGCCGTCAAAAGTGCCTCGTGTGGAGCCGGAGTCTGCTGGACACGTAAGTCCTGTTGTCCTCGGACTCTCCTCCCAGGGAGCCATCAGGCCCGGCGCCGCCGGGTGTGTCTGCCTTCATGGATCAGCAGCGGGTGCTGATGGCCAGCCTTGCTGGTGCATCTGCCCTGACCACCGGGACATCGACGTGGAAGTCGACCCCGGAGACCGAGCCGATACTCGAGACCATGAAGGCTCGAGGTCGTCCTCGGTCACGGTCACCCTCGACCTCCCGGTCGGGACCGAGGGTGTCGACGCCGGTGTCTTCGGCGTCGGGGCGGGTGCTGCCGCTGCCGGGCCCTGCGCGGTGGGAGCCCAACTCCTCTTCGGACGAGTCCGCCTGGGAGACGGAGGACGAGGAGTCCCCTGATAACTTCAAGACTCGGTGCGTCCCGTTGGACTCACCGCAGTCTGAGCTCCGGAGTAGATCCCCTCCGGAGGATACCCGGTTCTCGGAGTTTGTTCGGGATATGGCCACTGCTTTGGCGATCCCCGCAGACCCCGAGGAGGAGCCTCGAGCTGAAGAGCTCGAGGCCCTCCAGTATGACTCTCCTCCGAAGGAGGCCTTTACTGTGCCGGTTCCTCCGATGCTGGAACGGCTCCTCTTCCGGATGTGGGAGGCACCGGCCTCGGCGCAGGTTCAGAGCAAGCGGGTCGATTCCATTTATCGACTCCGTAAGAGCCCTGGTTTTCAAAAGGCACAGCTACCACACCATTCCATGGTGGTGGAATCGGCCATGCATCGTCTGAAAAGTCAGAAGATGCACTCCGCGGTGCTCCCTGGCAGGGAGGCCCGGACCCTGGATGCGTTTTGGTAGAAAGTGCTTCCAGGGCTCGATGCTTGCTTGCCGTGTCCAGTCTTACCAGCTGTATATGGGCATGTACTTGCGGGACCTGGCAAAGGAGCTTGCCGGGTTCTCTGCTGGTCTCTCCGGGGAACCTTTTCAGAGGTTCAAGTCCTTGTCCTCGGGGATCCGGGAATTCTCTAAGTTCATGTCCCGCGCAGCCTACGAGGGCTTCGAGGCCTCGGCCCGTGTTGCGGCAGCCGGCATCGCGACTCGACGCCACTCATGGCTGCAGTCATCGGATCTTGAGCCATGGGTTCAAGACAAGTTGGTCAATGTCCCTTGCCGAGGTGAGAACCTTTTTGGCAAGCCCATGGCCGAGAAGGCTGCACAGCTCGAGACCGAGCACCTCACGAGGACAAGGCTGTCTAGAAAGACTTCTGCCCCTTCTCATAAAAAAAAAGGGCTCGGGTAAGAAGTCCTTTTATCTGAGGAAGGTGACTGCCTACAAACAGTTCCCACCTTACCAGGCCTCCCCTGCTCCCCCACAGGGTCAGTAGGCCAAGGGGCAGGGACATGGGCCCTGTAGGCAGAAGGCCCCCAAGCCTCAGGCTCCTGCTCCCACTCAGCAGGGTGGGGGTTTTTGACTCCCAAGGCATAGCCTCTCCGTCTCTGCTGTCCCATCCCTGCACAGGAAGTCGACTAACCCTGTTTGCCCACAGGTGGCCACCCATTACAGGAGACAGTTGGGTCTTAGCATAGTCCACTCGGGCTATATGCTTCATTTCCATCAGTTGCCTCCTCCTTACTTCCCTGGAGAGCCTCCAAGGCCTCCTCTCCACACAGACCTCCTCCTTCAAGAGCTTCAGGGTCTGTTGCGAGACAGCGCGGTGGAGCCTGTGCCTCCCCACCTCCAAGGTCACGGTTTCTACTCCAGGTACTTCCTCATACCAAAGAGAACCGGAGGCCTCAGGCCTATTCTTGACCTCAGAAATCTCAAGTTCCTAGAGAAAGAAAAGTTCAAGATGCTTACTCTTGGAACACTTCTGCCCTACCTCCAGCAGGGAGATTGGCTATGCTCCTTAGATCTAAAGGATGCGTACACTCATCCTCATTCATCCAGACCACAGAAAGTGCCTCAGGTTCATTGTGGGAGGAAACCATTATCAGTACAGAGTGCTGCCTTTCGGCCTCACCTCCGCCCCCAGGGTCTTTACCAAATGCCTGGAGGTGGTGGCGGCCTACCTGAGAAATCAGGGTATCTTTGTCTTCCCCTATCTGGATGTCTGGCTCATCAGGGGTCAGACGTACCAGGAGGCCAGGCAAGCCACCCTCCGAACTATTTCTCTTCTTCAACACCTGGGTTTTGTCATAAACTTCGCAAAGTCCACTTTGCTCCCCTCCCAGAACTTGGAGTTCATAGGGGCAAGGCTGGACTCTCTGCAGGCAAAGGCTTTCTTGCCAGAAGACAGAGCCCAAAGACTAATAGACTTGTCAAACCAGTTTCTCCACAGGCCCTTGGTTTCTGCTGCGGCTTCTGGGCCACATGACTTCGACAGTGCATGTGACTCCCAATGCCCGAGTCAGTATGAGGCCTGCACAGTGGTGCTTCAGGACTCAGTGGACACAGTCCACAGGACGCCTCAGAGACAGAGTAAGGGTGTCCAGACCATTCCTGAACTCCCTACGCTGGTGACTGCACCACCCCCCCCAATCTACTGCAAGGGGTGCCTTTTCAGATTCCTGGATTCACAGTGTGTTGACCACAGATGCCTCTCTGCAGGGCTGGGGAGCACATTGTCTGGGCAAGTACACCCAGGGCCTGTGGTCTCCCTGGGAGGCCACGCAACAGATCAACCTACTGGAACTCTGAGCTATTCGCTTAGCCCTCAAGACTTTCTCTCAAAACCTGGCTCACCAATCTGTCTTAGTACAGACGGACGACCAAGTAGCCATGTTTTATGTGAACAAGCAGGGCGATACTGGGTCCAGGCTCCTTTGTCAGGAGGCACAGGACCTTTGCTTGTTTGCGCTCAATCACATGTTTCTCAAAGCTGTTTACCTCCCTGGCCAGGAGAGCTGCCTGGCAGACCGGTTGAGCAGAGTTCTGCAGCCCCACGAATGGCAACTCCACCCATTAGTGGTTCAGAAGATTTTCCTGAAATGGGGACTTCCATCCATAGATCTCTTTGCCAGTCCCCTGAACAGGCAACTGCCCAAGTTCTGCTCCAGGCATCCGCATCCCATGAGGTGGGCAGCGGATGCTTTTCTGATTTCCTGGTCTCAGGGCCTCCTATATGCGTTTCCTCCCAAGCCTCTGGTGGCCAGAACCCTGTTTAAGGTTCTAAAGGACAAGGCCTCGGTACTACTAGTAGCTCCCAGGTGGCCAAGGCAACCTTGGTTTCCACTTCTGCTTCAACTGGCAGTGGACCCCCCACTGCCTCTAGGGTTGCAGCCCGACCTTCTCTCTCAGGATCAAGGTTCTCGTCTGCACCCCAACCTCAAATCTCTCAATTTGATGGCCTGGAGGCTGCAAGGGTAGTGTTGGCTCCCTGGGGCCTGCCTCAGGAAGTTGAAGAGGTGGTCTTGGCCTCTAGGAAGCAGTCCACCAGAAAAACCTATGCCCTGAAATGGAAACGGTTTTCTGTGTGGTGTCAGCTGCATACAGAAGATCCTTTCTCCTGTTCTGTACCAGTGGTGCTTCAGTACCTGCTGCACTTATCCAATCAGGGACTTAAATCCAATTCTGTTCGGGTCCACCTCTCAGCTCTAGCAGCTCACCACTCACTGGTGGAAGGACACTCTGTCGGTTCACCCCTTGGTGTCCCGGTTCCTCAGGGGTTTGCTATTGCTCAAGCCTCCTGTCCGTCCTCCAGCCCCTGAGTGGGAGTTGAATGTGGTCTTGCAGCAACTGACTCGCCCACCTTTTGAGCCGATGGCTACTTGTCCTCTCCGCTTCCTTTCCTGGAAGACACTTTTCCTGGTAGCCTTAACCTCGGCCAGACGAGTGAGTGAGCTTCAGGCCCTGGTCTGTGACAGGCCTTACACCTGATTCTATAGGTTCTCCAGGACCAAGCAGGAAGTCGGTCCTCACATATGGGTGACGTCGGTGCCGACGGAGCCCTCGCGGAGCAATTTTCCCCAGCTTTCAAAGAAAGCCTTTGGGAATTGCAGCGCGCATGCGCGGTCCCCTTCTTGCCCAAAGGTGCCATATTGGCCAGTCTTCTTTTTTCCGCGGAGCCCTACAGATGCTGTCTACAAATCACCGCTGAAAAGTTGATTTTCTTTCTTTATTTTAGTATTTTCTTCGATCCGTTGCCTGGGCCCAGATCATGAAGAAATGATCTGTGGAGCCTGTGGCAAGATGTCCGCGAAATCTTTGCGGAGTCGGCAGCATCAGCGGGAGAGAATCTTCTCTGACCCCAGCCGTACCCGGACCTCGTCAGAAGCTTCGGTGTCCAGGGAATCTGGCTCTGAACACCGTCGGAGCTCCTCTGAGAGGGGGTCTTCTACCCGGGAGCATCATCGGAGGAAGAAACCCGTGAAGACGGCGTCGGTGGACGCTCCTGGCTCCGCGAGGGCCAGGTCGCATAGCCCCGATAGCCGTCCCGGGTCTTTGGAGCTGGAGCGGCCGTCCAAACAGCCTCGTCTGGAGATGGACTCGTCTGCTCACGTAAGTCCTGTTGTCCTCGTGGACTCGCCTCCGAGGGGTCCGATGTTGGGCCCGACGCCGTCGGGGCCCGAGTCGGGGGCTGCTGGGTCTCCTGAGTTCGGACTCAGGTTGACGGCCTTGGAGGGCAGCCTGGCTGCCTTCATGGACCAGCAGCGGGCATTGATCGCTGGCCTCGCTGGCGCTTTCTGCCCTGACCGCCGGGACGTCGACGTCTAAGTCGACCCCGGAGACCGAGCCGATCCTCGAGTCCATGCGGGCTCGAGTCGATCCTCGGTCTCCAGGAGCAGCAGGAATCAGTCCTCACAACCCTCCCTCCTCCCCGTGGAGTTGCAGTCATATGATTTGGTTTTTGCAAATTTTTTGCTGTCTTTTCGCTATGTCATCAGACTGGCCAAGATGGCACCTTTGGGCGGGAAGGGGACCGCGCATGTGTGCTGCAATTCCCAAAGGCTTTTTTGAAAGCTGGGGAAAATTGCTCCGCGAGGGCTCCGTCGGCGCCGACGTCACCCATATGTGAGGACTGATTCCTGCTGCTCCTGGAGAACACCTGTTACAGGTGAGTACGCTAACAGGGTAGTCCTAAGGACTCATCCAAAGTTCCTCCCAAAGGTTGTCTCCTCTTTCCACCTCAACCAGGAGGTGGTTCTTCCAACATTCCAGCTCTTCATATCTTTTGACCCTAATAATTTGGGGTTAGCTGTGTCCAAGCGTACCTTGTCCATCTGGGTGGCTGACTGTACCACCTGGACTTACAGGGCGGCTGACCTTCCCTTGCAGGTTCGGGTCACAGTCCACCATGTAAGGGCTATGGCTGCCTCAGTAGCTCATCTCCGCTCTGTACCGTTGGCAGACATCTGCAGGGCTGCAACTTGGTCCTCAAGCCAGACATTTGCAGCCGATTACTGCCTGGAGAGGGAGTCCCGTTGGGACAGTGCTTTTGGCCAGGCAGTACTCCGGAATCTCTTTGAGGTTTAGGCAACTCCTGTCTTTCAGTGCAAAGCCTTTCTTTGATGCTGGGACTAGAGGGAGTTCTCTTGTTCAGCCTGGGTTCCTGGTAGCCCAGAGCTAGGGAGTCACCCATATGTGAGGACTGACTTCCTGCTTGGTCCTAGAGAAAGAATAGTTTCTCACCTGTAACAGGTGTTCTCCAGGAGCAGCAGGAATCAGTCCTCACAACCCTCCCTCTTCCCCTGGGATTTGCAGTTGTACATAGTTTATTTGTGCTGTTTTTTAGCTATGTCATTTGACTGATCAAGATGGCACCTTTAGGCGGGAAGGGGACCGCGCATGCGTGCAGTATTCCCAAAGGCTTTCATAGAAAGCTGGGGAAATGCTCCGCAGGGGCTCCATCGACGTCAATGTCACCCCATATGTGAGGACTGATTCCTGCTGCTTCTGGAGAACACCTGTTACAGGTGAGTAACTACTCTTTTTGCTGAAAGATGGCAACAAATAACATCAGAAAATTGGACTCTGTCCATTGTAAGATTGGGGTACAAGCTTCATTTCCTCAACTTGCCCCCACCTACAATTTTGAAACAGTTCAATTCTCAGGGCCCTGCCACCGACCTCTTGTGGTAGGAGGTCACGTCGCTTCTAGTTCAAAGAGCAATTGAAGTGCCCATACCCCAACAGGGGACAGGGTTCTACTCCCCCTATTTTCTTATTCCAAAGAAGACGGGGGGACAGACCTTTACTAGACCTCAGAGAATTAAACAAGTATCTGTTCCGAGAAAAGTTAAAGATGATCTCCCTCGGAACACTTTTACCATACCTTCAAAGTCAGGACTGGCTATGTTCTCTAGATCTAAGAGATGCGTACACGCATATTCTCATCCACTCAGATCACAGGAAGTTCCTTCGATTCCTGGTCCAAGGAAGACACTTCCAGTACAGAGTTCTTCCCTTCGGACTAGCTTCTGCTCCAAGAGTTTTCACAAAATGCATGGCAGTGGTGGTAGCATTTATGAGGACTCTGGGAATATTAGTCTTCCCTTACTTAGACGATTGTCTCATTCGCGCATCGACAGCTCCAGAGGCCAGCTTCGCGCTCTCTCTCGAAATGGGAATTCTTCAATACTTGGGACTGGTCATAAATATCCCAAAATCTCATCTCACCCCCTCTCAACCTCTAGAATTCATAGGGGCTTGTCTAGAGACACGTCAGTCAAGGGCTTTCCTGCTCCAGCCATGCTGTCTATGTATAATACAACTGACATCTCAAGCATCTATGAAGGTATTTCTTACTGCTCTGGAGATGCTTCAACTGCTGGGACACATGGCATCCACTGTCATAGTGGGAGGAGTAGCCTAGTGGTTGGGGCAAGGTACCTCAGGCCGGAAGGTCGGCGGTTCAAATCCCACTAGAGGACATCAACCTTGGGCTGGAAGGACTGGGGTTTCTAGTCCCACAGGTGCTCCTTGTGGTCTTGGGCAAACCACTTAACCCTCCATAGCCCATGTTCCCTGTAAGTATTAGCGAAGGTGTCTCATATCTCCTCGTGTTAAATGTATCCCCCCAATTGTGTTGTGACCACTTTGATTGAAGGATAAGGTGGTATACAAGACTGTATAAATAAATAAATAAAATAAATGTGGTTCCCTATGCTCGCTTCCACATGCGAGCAGCCCAGTGGACCCTTTCCTCTCAATGGTCACAAGCCTCAGGTCGACTAACAGACAAAATCAGACCTACCACACATCTGATTTCGTCCCTGCAATGGTGGCAATCCCTGGAAAACCTCCTTGTAGGCTCTCCTTTCCAGCAGCCTCTATGCCAAACCACTCTGACAACAGATGCGTCCAAGATGGGTTTGGGGGCCCACTTGCACGATCTTTCCACTCAGGGTCTTTGGACCTCACAGGAGGTTTCACTTCAGATAAACCTCCTAGAGCTGAAAGCCATTTTCAGTGCTATTCAAGTCTTTCGGGGCCACCTCAGCAACAAAACTGTACTGGTCCAAACCGACAATCAGGTAGCTATATTCTATGTGAACAAGCATGGTGGAACAGGCTCTCTGTTGCTATGCAATGAAGCTTTGTGAATATGGGCCTTCGCCAGAGAGTTACAAATTCACCTGTTTGCAGTGTACCTTCCAGGCATTCAAAACTTGTGGGCAGACAAACTCAGTCGAATACTGCTGTCCCTCCACTCATACCAGCTTGCTCGAGTGTTTCGAATCTGGGGAACACCAGATATAGACCTCTTTGCAAGTCCACAGAATGCCAGACTTCCACGATTCTGTTCCAGAATTCCGGCTGAAAACTGTCAGGCAAGAGATTCTTTCCTACTCCACTGGGGACAGGACTTCCTCTGCCTTCCCACCCATTCCCCTCATTCCCAAGACTTAATTCAAACTTCAGAGAGATAGAGGTCGTATGATACTCATAGCGCCACGTTGGCCACGGCAAACGTGGTATCCTCTTCTGCATCTCTCTCAAACCACTCCTCTGGAGTTGGGGAATGCTCCAGATCTCCTGTCGCAGGAGAACGGATCTTTAATGCATCCCAATCCCCAGTCCCTACATCTCAGGGCCTGATTACTGAAAGCCTGTAATTCCAGGATGTTAACCTTTCTCAACAAATAAAAGATATCCTCCTGGCTTCCAGAAAACCCTCCACAAGACGTTCCTATGCTTTCAAGTGGAAAAGGTTCTCTATCTGGTGTTCACAAAAGGGACTTAACAACCTTTTGATACCTGTAGAGTTGCTACTACAGTTTCTTCTGCAATTATCAACTTCTGGTCTGAAGACCAATTCAGTTAGGGTCCATCTTAGTGTTGTTGCTGCTTTCCATAAACCTTTTGATGGACAACCTATTTCCTCTCATCCACTTATATCAAGATTTATGAGAGGCCTACTTTTAACAAAACCTCCCATTAAGCCACCACCGGTGGCATGGGATCTAAATCTTGTTCTTGGTCAGCTTATGAAACCGCCCTTTGAACCTTTAGCCACTTCAGACCTAAAGTTTCTTTCATGGAAAGTTATTTTCCTAATTGCCATCTCTTCTGCAAGATGTATTAGTGAACTACAGGCGTTAGTAGCTGACCCTCCTTATTCAAGGTTTCACCTTGATAAAGTACTCCTCAGGACTCATCTTCCCTTTCTGCCAAAGGTGGTTTTGCCTTTTCATTTAAACCAGTCAGTTTATCTTCCTATATTCTTTCCTAGGCCTCATGCCTCCAGTGCGAAAAGGAATCTTCACACATTGGATTGTAAAAGAGCCTTGGCTTTTTATCTCCAAAGAACTAAGCCACATAGACAATCTTCTCAGCTTTTTGTGGCTTTTGACTCGTCATTTGGGACTTCCAGTTTCTAAAAGAACTCTGTCAAATTGGATTGCAGATTGCATATCCTATACATATCAGAGTAAGGGACTTTCTCTCGAAGGCCATGTCACAGCTCACAATGTGAGAGCAATGGCAGCCTCAACGGCTAACCTTCGTTCTGTCTCTATTGATGAGATCCTGCAAAGCAGCCATTTGGACTTCAGTACATACCTTCACAGCCCACTATTGCTTAGACAAGGACTCCCGTCGGGATGCCTTGTTTGGCCAGACTGTTCTACAGCATCTCTTCCATACTTAATACAACTCCTACCCACCATCCACAGTTTGGATGCCTAAGGTCCATGGGAGGCAGCATGACCCATCTCACCTGGGTTCGCAGCTAGCTGGGGTCACCCCTTGCCATCTTTCAGCTGGGGAGTCCCCATATGTGAAGACTACATCCTGCTTGTTCCTGGAGATAGCGTAGTTACTCACCTGTAACAGGTGATCTCCGGGAACAGCAAGAATTTAGTCTTCACAACCTACCCACCTCCCCTAGGAGTTTGTCTCTATCTCTCTCTTTTTCTCTACTTCTCTCCTTTGGGGTCTGCTGTAAACTCAACTGAAGTGAGAGAGGTACAGAGGCGGGAAGGCAGCACGCATGCGGTGTGGGATGCTCCCAAAAGCTTTCCTATTGGACACTGGGGAGCGTTCCTGCACTGGCTCCGTCGGTACCGACGATACCCATATGTGAAGACTAAATTCCTGCTGTTCCAAGAGATCACCTGTTACAGGTGAATAACTATGCTTCGCCTTCGCCCAGGTGAAGGCGGGCGACCTGGATCGGCAAATCACCGCACATGGCGTCCAGGCCAAGGCAGCTTCAGTGGCTTCGCTACGCTCAGTGCCTCTAACAGACATCTGCTGGACTGCGACCTGGTCTTCAGCGAACACTTTCGCTTCGCATTACTGCCTGGAGAAGAGAGTCCTGCTGGGACAGCGCCTTTGGCCAGGCTGTACTCCGTAATATGTTCGGGGTATAAGCAACTTCTGCCCTCCGACCCTTGTTCGGCTACCAAGAGTTTTGCCCTGGGGATCCGAAGACTCAGGCTCCTTCGGGAATCTGCTTCTGCTCATGGCCTAGCTGGAGGTGTTTTGGGTTACAGGTTCGTTAGCCTGTAGCTGGGGAGTCCCATAAGTGAGGAATGACTTCCTGCTTGTTCCTG
The DNA here is from genome assembly GCA_033557465.1 of Ichthyophis bannanicus. Taxonomy (NCBI): domain Eukaryota; kingdom Metazoa; phylum Chordata; class Amphibia; order Gymnophiona; family Ichthyophiidae; genus Ichthyophis; species Ichthyophis bannanicus. The sequence goes on from CM066044.1 coordinate 158,023,062, forward strand.
GAGAAAGCATAGTTACTCGCCTGTAACAGGTGTTCTCCAGGGACAGCAGGAATCGGTCCTCACTACCCTCCCACCTCCCCTGAAGAGTTGCTCTTTTTATCCTTCCCTTGCCATCTGCTGCTTAGGGCTCTAGCTAGGGGGCCTGACTGAACAAGATGGCACCTTTGGGTGGGAAGAGGACCACACATGCATGGCAGCAATCCTAAAGGCTTTCTTTGAAAGCTGGGGAAATGCTCCATGCAGGCTCTATCGGCGCCGATGTCACCCATATGTGAGGACTGATTCATGTTCCTGGAGAACACCTGTTACAGGTGAGTAACTATGCCTTTTCGACCTTGCTGGGGTCCTTTTTGCCACAATGGCCACCGGTTTCAAGAAGTGTTATTGGTGCTCCAAAAACATGTCCCTCACTGACGCACACGATTGTTGCCTCCGGTGTCTAGGTGCTGACCACGACTTGGTGGAGTGCTCCCTGTGTAAAAAGATGTCCGCCAAGGCCATCCAGAGTTGCCAGCAAAAGCAGGAATGACATCTTCCATAGGGCAGACTCAACCCCAATAGCCTCACACTCTATGGCCCCACATGGATCCTCAGAGTCTATAAAGCCCCCGCAGTTTCCAAACAGGTTCGCACACATTCCAACTGAGGGTCCCTGGAGTGAGAGCATAAAAAAGACGACCTCATAAGACGACCTCAAGGGCCTCGTCCTGGGAAGTGGACAAGCATGGCAAGTCCCGTGCACGGTCCCTCTGCCCCCGATGAGCATCCGAGGAGTTGGAGCGGGAGCGACCATGGAAGGTACCCAGGACTGACATCGAGGTCTCTGGCAATGGATCCTGGTTTTCCGAGAGCTGTCCTGTCGAGGACCCCCTCTCCTCCTCGACAACCGACCCGGTGACTCCAGTATCAAAGGTTGCTACCTCCGAGTGGGAAACCATAATGCTAGTACTGGAACACAGCGTTTCTGCGTTTATTGCCTCCCAACAGGCATCTATGCCCAACCCCGTCAGTGCTTGTGCAGACACTGCAGGGATCTCTATACCGAGGACTCCCCGGACTGCCGAAGTGATCCATAAGAGCCAGATGCCTCATGCGGATCCTCTGCGTGGGTCTTGATCCCCCTCCTGATCCTCGTTGGCAAGGTCTTATCAGGCAAGTGACTGGCCCTAGCCATGCCATGGCCCTGAGACATTGAAGCCCAGAACTGATGACACCTTGGAGCCATCGGGCCTCGGGTCTTTCTCTAACTACTCAGACCGGGTGTCTGACGTCGAGGAATTTCCGGAGACTCAAGCCCATTGGGACCTCCCTTCAGAATCGTCTCCACTGGTCTTGAAGCATCTGTCCCCACCCAAGGACAACACCTTCCTTGTTTGTCCAGACATGGTGAGGGCTCTCTCCCTCACCACCGGGTCAGAGGAGGACTCCCGTAAGGAGGAACTCAACATTCTCCAGTACGAGGCACCACCTAAGGAGACTCTTGCGGTGCCCATCCCCTCCATCCTCAGATGGCTCCTTCTCTGGATGTGGGAAATGCCAGCATTGGTGCTGATCATCAGCTGATGCCTGGACACCATGTACCGGGTCCAGTGAGGACCAGGCTTCGGGAAGGTACAACTCCCTCACATCTCCATGGTGGTCTAATTAGCCATGTGTTGACAGAAGAACCCGAAGATGCACTCATTGGTGCCTCCGGGCAGGGAGTCCTATGCCCTCAGTGCCCTCAGCACCCTCAGGTAGAAATGTTAACAAGGCTTGATGCTGGCGTGCAGCATATAACCTTACCAACTGTACATCAGCATGTTCCTCTGAAAGGAGCTCGGGGGCTTCGTGGCGGACCTTGGAGACCACCTCCAATGCTTCCAGAACCTCATGAAGTCCATCGGAGTGCTCCTAAATACTTGTCTTGAGCAGCCTATAATGGATTAGATTTCAATGCGAGGGTAGCTGCTGCCAGCATCGGCACCTGACGCCAAGCCTAGCTCCAAACCTTGGACCTTGAGCAGTGGGTCCAAGAGAAGCTCTTTGATGCCCCTTGCCTCAGGGAACAACTCTTTGGCAAGCAAATGAAGGACAAGGCGGCCGAGATAGACAGAGTATGTCATCAGGACTTGGCTCTCAAGGAAGACTTCCACTCTTCACAGGAAAAATAAAATTGGGGAAAAAGCCCCTCGTTTACAGAAAGGGCCAGCCTTATTGAGGCTATCCGCCATACCTGGCCACCTAAACCCCTCAGCAGGGTCACCAAGGCAAGGGGACAGGTCGGGGCCCCGTAAACCCAAGGGCCCCAAACACCAGCCCCAGTGCAGCCTTGGTCAGGATTTTGACTCTTACAGCATAGCCTCTCTTCCACTGGAGGATCAGCAATAGGGGGCACCTGATTCATTTTGCCCACCGGTGGACTTCATCACCACCGACTAATGGGCACTTCAGGTTGTCAGGGAGGGGGTTACCCCCTTCACCTGGACCAGCTGTCTCCACCCTTCTTTCCTGGTGAGCCTCCTCAAACTCCCCTGCACCAGGTCCTGCTATTGCAGGAACTTGCAGGCCTTCTCAAGAACAGGGCAGTGGAACCCGTATCACATGACCTGAAAGGAAAAGGGGTTCTATTTCAGGTACTTTCTTGTCCCGAAAAGAACAGGAGGACTAAGGCCCATGCTGGACATGAGAAAACTGAACAAATTCCTGGTGCTGGAGAAGTTCAAGATGCTCTCCCTTGGAATATTGCTTCCCTACCTCTAGGAGGGAGATTGACTATGCTCCTTGAACTTGAAGGATGCTTATACCCACGTTCTTATTCATCCATGTCACAGACAGTACCTAAGGTTCACGGTCTGGGACGACCACTACCAGTACAGGGTACTACCCTTCAGCCTAGCCTCCGCACCAAGAGTCTTCACCAAATGCCTGGCAGTGGTGACTGCCTACCTCTGTCTCCAAGGGGCCTTTGATTTTCCATACCTAGATGACTGGCTAGTAAAGGGAGACACAGCCTCAGAGATGCAACAGGCCACAGCCCGCACCATCAAGGTCCTGCAACATCTGGGGTTTGTAATAAATCACCCCAAATCCCACCTCACTCCAACTCAAGAGCTGGAGTTCATAGGGGCTTGCCTGGACACCCTCCAGGCCAGAACTTTCCTTCCCCCTGGACAGGGCAGATCATCTGAGGACCCTGCTGGCTGAGGTGCAAAGCCACCACACCATGTTGGCACAGTCATTGTTTCGCCTTTCGGCTCAGTGGAGCCTCTGCTCACATTGGACCCAGGTCACAGGCAGACCTCCGGGACAGTCTTTCAGTACCCTGTCAGTTGGCGGAGTCACTCAGTTGGTGGCAGCATACACAGCACCTGCAGAAGAGTATGTTCTTCCAACACCGAAACCCCCAGAGTCCTCACAACAGATGCTTCCCTGCTGGGCTGGGGTGCCCATTGTGAGGAACTCCGCACCCAGGGCGTCTGGTCCCTCGAGGAGAACCAGCAGCAGGTCAACCTGCTGGAACTCTAGGCCATCTTCCTGGCGCTCAAGGCTTTTCGAAACCACCTGCAGCATCGGTTGGTGCTCAGGAGTGGCCTAGTGGTTGGGGCAAGGTACTTCAGGTTGGAAGGTCGGGGGTTCAAATCCCACTAGAGGACAGTAACCTTGGGCCGGAAGGACTAGGGTTTCTAGTTCCACAGGTGCTCCTTGTGGTCTTGGGCAAGCCACTTAACCCTCCATAGCCCATGTTCCCTGTAAAATAGTTATCTCCAAGTTATAATGCCCTGTTCAATGTAATTTCAGTTTGTTCAATGTAAACCGCACTGATGCAGAATAGCGCGGTATATAAGAGAATGTAAATAAATAAATAAATAAATCCAGACTGACAACCAGGTCGAGATGTTCTATCTGAATAAGCAAGGATGCACAGGCTCTCGTCCAGGAACAAGCGGGAAGTCGGCCCTCACATATGGGTGATGTTGACTCCGACTGAGTCCTGCACAGAGCATCTCCCCAGCTTTCAAAGAAATTCTTAGGGAAATGCCACCATGCATGCATGGTCCACTTCTCACCCAAGGGTGCCATCTTGCTCAGTCTCCCTTTTTCCGTTGATCCCTACAGATGTTCGTCGCGTCCCCCTCCTCCCCCCCCTCCCAGAAAAATGTTGATTTTCTCGTACTACGTTCATACTTTTCTGGCTTGCGCCAGCTCCTTTCACATCTGAGAGCCGCTGCAAATGCACCTTGCTTCAAAAAACATTGGTCTTGCTTTTTTCCATCGCAGTGCTTTTTGTGCCTTTTTTAACCGCTGGCCGCGCTGAGGATTTTCAACCTCACTGGGGTTCTTTTTGCCTCAATGGCTACTGGCTTTAAGAAATGTGATCAGTGCTCCAAAAATGTGTCTCACCGATACTCATTATTGTTGCTTCCAGTGTTTGGGCGCAGACCATGACCCGGAGGAATGCTCCTTGTGCAAGAAAATGTCCGCTAAGGCCATACAGAGCCATTGGCTTAAGCAGGACGACATCTTTCACAAGGCAGACTCAACCCTGGTTTCACCTGTAGCTTCATGCCCGAAGACCCCACACGGATCCTCAGACTTGTGTAAGGCCCCCGTGGCCCCTCCGCGGGCTCATAGACACTCCAAGCAAGGGTCGCCGGCGCATGCTCATAAGAAGAGGAAGACCTCAAGAGCCTCATCTGGAGAAGCAGACAAGCATGGGAAATACCGTGCCCGCTCTCTTAGTTTCCGCAGAGCTCCTGAGGAACCGGAGCAGGAACGCCCTCAGAAGATGTCCAGAGCCGAAGTGGTGGCCTCTGGCAATGGATCGTGGTCTCCTGAGGCAGTCCCATCGAGGACCCCCTCTCTTCCTCAACACCTGACTCCAGTGTCTGTGTCTATGGCTGTGACCCCTGAGTGGGAAGCATGCATGTTGGCCTCAGAAAGCAGCGTTTCTGCGTTCCTCGCATTACAGTGGGTACTGTCAGACGGCTGCCTGGGTGAGAATCTTCACAGTCTTGGCAAGTGCATATATCTATATGATTTGCAAGGGATTGTGGGCAATGCAGTTCATTCACACCAGACACAGCTGCTGACAATAATTTAGTTGTGCTCAAGTGTTAAAGCCAATAAGATATTTATTTATGGGGTTATTTCTCCCAACACAGATATGCTTGGTAGCACATAAATCAGGTTACTTGCTTTCAGTGTTAAACTTGAAAAAAACAAAATCAGGAAAACAACCTTTAAACTTGTCAGGCAATTAAAGCAAAAGAAATAAGACCTGGTTGGCAACAAACTGGTCTTTTCTGTAGGCTTAGCTAATATTCTCTTAGCATGTATCAAACAACAAACCAAAAGCTACAAAGAAAGAAAAAAACTGTTCTTCTCAGGTTAACTTCTTATATCTTCCCACATAGATTCAGAAGTGATTCTCTCCTAGCTCACAAGCAATTAGGTAAAGCTCAATTGCTAGCAGTTATCCAGCTGAAACCCCTTAGCTGGCTTGCTTTCTACTGCGTGGCTAGAAAACCTACACAGGAGCTTTTCTGAGTAGATTAAAGAACAAGTTTGTATTTCTTTGTGATGGTTGCTGTACTTTATAACAGAAAATCACCAAAGGAGTTTAGACAGAGAGCAGTCCATGTAAACAGATTCTTCATCTGCTATCATTCCCTCTTCTTCAACAAGCATGGGTTCAATATCATGGATTGGCACAGATGAATCTCCCAATGTAGCACTTTCAGGAGAATACTTGTTTCCCTGCTGTCTTTCAAGGTTATAGCTAGGGCATAGATCAGTGTTCATACCTGAGCTTCCATTGCTGCTAGAGTTCCTCTCTATATAGCCTGGCCAGTATGTAGTCCAGTTCTTATGTCCAGCCTTCCAATCCAGATCCCTGGACACTGGATCTCTCTTCACATACCTTCTGGCACGGGTCTTAGGGTCCCTTCCACGTGCAGCCATCTCTCTCTCAGATACCGTCTGGTGATTCCTAGCTCTGCAGCACCATTCCTCTGGCTTCCCCCAGTCCAATGGTGTATGCTGGCCCTTGGAATGCCTCCCAGTATACGTACTGCTCTGGACTCTTCTAGACCTCTCAAAGGCTTTTCTCTTCCTTCTTCCAAAGGGTTTCTTTCCCTCTCTGTCCGTCCGGTTTGGCTTCTGCTTCTGATGATGATGATCCTCAGGATCCAGCTCAAGCTGATTCTCAGGATATCCAAGGTGATCATGAAGATGGTCATCTGTAGAATAAACTCTACCTTTATTCTGCTTAGATGAGTGCTCCTCCCTAATACAGCGCAGCTGTGCTGAATCAGCCCTGCCCTTTGAGATGAGTGCTTAGGGATTACCTCATAGCCCTCCTGATTGAACACACGTTTCCCCACTTCAGCTCCTCTAATGGCTGTTGGAAACCTGGTGCATTCTGGGACTGGTAGTCTTTTATGGGAAAATTCTGTTTTCTTATTTCTACCAGAACTGACAGGTTGCTTGTTCAGAGTCACTTCACCTTTCCTATAGCTCCTTCCTGAGCTATGATAAGCTTCCTTATCACAGTACCAACCTCCGGGCCTGCCAAGACCGCAGGAACCTCAACCTTAGACTCCCTGGGCCACCGCTGCGATTGTTGAGAGCCAGATGCCTCTGGCGGATCCTTAGTGAGAATCTCGCTCTCACTCCCGATCCTCAGGAGCGAGATCTTCACAGGCGAGTGCCTCTGGTTCTGGCCATGCCCCTGCCTCGAAGCTTCCAGGATCAGAGTTACCGGCCCTTCTGCAGCCAGAGGACCTCAAGTCCTTGGACTACTCTGGGAGTCTGACATCGAGATGTCCCCAGAGTCTCAGGCCCCCTCGGACCCGTCTCCCCCGGCTGCTAAGTGCCGTTCCCCGCCTGAGGGATACCTCTTTCCTTGAATTTGTCAGGGATATATGGCACGAGCCCTCTCCCTTACATAGTCAGAGGAGAACCTGCATACGGAGGAAATGGACATCCTCCAGTACAAGGCACTGCCGAAAGAGACCCTGACAGTCCCTGTGCCTTCCATCCTCACCTGGCTTCTCCTCTGGATGTGGGAGACCCTGGTCCCCATTGTGAGCTGCTGACTTGACACAATTTATTGGGCCCAGTGGGGGTCGGGATTCCACAAGGCGCAGCTCCCACACACCTCCACGGTGGTTGAGTCGGCCATGTGCCGGCAAAAAAAGTCCGAAAACATACTCTTCAGTGCCTCTGGGCAGGGAGTCCTGCACGCTCGATGCCCTTGGGCACAAACGCTACCAGGGCTCAGTGCTGGCTTGCCGCATTCAAACTTACCAATTTTACTTTGGGATGTTGTTGTGGGACATGGCCAAGAAGCACAGCAGCTATGCTGCTGGCCTCTATAGGAACCATCTCCAGCGGTTCCAGGCTCTAACTAAGTTTATTGCAGAGTGCTCCAAATACCTCTCCTGAGCTGCTCATGATTGCTTCGAATCCAGTGCCAGAGTGGCCACCAGGCCTGGCCACAATCATCAGATTTCAAGCAGTGGGTGCAGGAAAATCTCCTGGCTGTCCCGTGCCTCGGCGAACAGCTCTTCAGCAAACCATTGGAGGATAAGGCAGCAGAGATCGAGACAGAGTATGTTACTTGGACCTGTCTCATGAGAGAGACTTCCAGTCTTCCCAGGAAAAAGCCACAGTGGAAGAATCCCCCTTTCCTCTGGAAGAGTCAATGCTGTTGGGACTATCCTGCCTACCCAGCTGCCCAGACCCCTCAGCAGGGTCCCCCAGGGCAAAGGCACAGGCCAGGGACCGTGCAAGCCCAAGGGTCAGAAGACCCAATCACCGGCCCCAGACCAGCCTGGATCAGGGTTTTGACACTATCAGCATAGCCCCTCTCCCTCTGGAGGACCAGCACCCCACAGGGGATGCCTGGTCCACTTTGCCCACTGGTGGGCCCACATTACCACCAACTCCTGGGCTCTCCAGGTTGTCCGGGAGGGCTACCTTCTGCACCTGGTACGGACGACTTCGTCCTTTTTTTTTTTTTTTCCTGGGGAACCCCCTCGGTCTTCCCTACACTGGGTCCTGCTACTGCAGGAACTCACGGACCTCATCAAGGATGGGGCAGTGGAACCTGTACCTCTCCCCTCAAGAGGGAAGGGTTTCTATTTTCAAGTATTTCCTGGTCCCAGAACGGACAGGGAGCCTAAGGCCCATCCTGGACCGGAGGAGCCTCAAGTTCCTGGTGTGCAAGAAGTTCAAGATGCTCTCCCTTGGAACACTGCTGCCCTACCTCCAGCAGGAGATTGACTATGCTCCTTGGATTTAAAGGATGCTTTGACCCACATCCTTATCCATCCCAGTCACAAAGTACCTGAGGTTTGTGGTTGGAGGCGACGACTACCAGTACAGGGTTTTTCTCTTCGGCCTCTCCTCTGCCCCAAGGGTCTTCACCAAGTGTCTGGCGGTGGTGGCAGTCTATTCTCCACCTCCAAAAGACCTGCATTTTCCCCTACCTCGATGATTGGCTGGTAAAAGGGGACACTGCCTTGGAGGCCAGGCAGGCCACTGGCTGTACTGTTCAGGTCTTACAGCACCTGGGTTTCGTGATAACCGTCCGAAATTCTAGCTCACCCTGATTGAAGCGCTGTAATTCATCGGAGTCTGCCTCAACACTGTCCAGGCCAAGGCTTTCCTCCCCCTCAACAGGGAGGATTGGCTCGCGGCCCTCGTGGTCGAGGTACAGCAGCACCACGCAGTGTCGGCCTGGACATTGCTTCGCCTCCTGGGCCACATGGCCTCCATGGTTCATGTGGTTCCTGACACCAGCCTCCATATGAGGGCGGCTCAGTGGTGCTTCCGGTCCCAGTGGTGTCAGGCCATCGGCTGACTCCGTGACAGTCACGGTGTCTCGACAGCTGGTGGAGTCCCTTACCTGGTGGCAGGACACTCAGCAAATGCAAGTGGGCATGGCTTTCCAGTCCCCAAGCAGCCAGAGGGTCCTCATGACGGATGCTTCCCTGATGGACTGGGTGCGCCCATTGCAGAGACCTCCGCACTCAGAGTTTGGTCCCCCGTGGAGAGCCATCAGCAGATAAATCTGCTCGAGGTCAGAGCAGTCTTCCTTATTCTCAGGGCTTTTCGGCACCAGGCGGTGCTCGTCCAGATGGACAACCAGTTGACTGTTCTACGAGAGCAAGCAGGGCGGCATGGGCTCTTACTGCCTCTGCCCGGAGGCTGTGGCCCTCTGTTCCTTTGCGATCCGCCACGGGATCCTCCTCAAGGCAGTCTACTTACCAGGCCAGAACAATGTCTTGGTGGACAGGCTGAGCAGGGTCCTCCAACCGCACAAGTGGCGCCTGGACCCAGAGATAGCGTTGGCTTTTTTGTCTGTGGGGCTTCCCCAGCTGGACCTATTTGCCAGCCTGACCAATGCTCAGCTGCCATGATTCTGCAACCCCCAGCTGCACCCCTCCCGAGTGGTGGCAGATGCCTTCCTCATCCCGTGGTCGAGAGGCCTGCTGTATGCCTTCCCTCCCACGCCCTTGATAGCCCGGACCCTCCTCAAGGTCCAGTGGGACAAGGTGTTGATGGTCCCGAGGTGGCCCAGACAGCCCAGGTTCCCCTTGCTATTCCGTCTCTCAATGGAATCCCTAGTTTCTCTCAGGAACTCCCCGGGACTTCTGACACAGGAAGAGGGCTTGACCCTCCATCCCAACTCGGGATCTCGGTCCGTCATGACCTGCCAGCTGAACGGGTCACCTTAGCTCCCCTTAACCTCTCCGAAGAGGTGAAGGAAATCCTTCTAGTCTCTCATAAGGACTCCACAAGATGAGCTTATGCCTTCAAGTGGCACCGGTTCTCTGTGTGGTGCACAGAGCACCGATTGGACCCATTTTCCTGCCCAGTGCATTTGGTCCTTCAATATTTCCTCCACCTCTCATGGTCTGGACTTAATCCAACTCCGTCTGGGTGCATCTGAGTGCACTCTCCACCAACCACCATCCTGTGTAGGGCAAGTCTGTCGGTGCAACCCCTCATTACCAGGTTCATGTGGGACTGCTCGCTCTCTAAACCTCCCATCTGACCACACCCGGTGGGGTGGGATCTCAATGTGGTTCTGGCGCAGCTTACTAAACTGCCCTTTGAGCCCTTGGCTACCTGGTCCTTCTACCTTTCTTGGAAGGTGGCTTTCTTTGTGGCACTAATCTCTGCTTGAAGGGTCAGCGAGCTTCAGGCCTTGTTGGCTGAGCCACCCTACACCAGATTATACAAGAACAGGGTTGTGCTTTGCACTCACCCAACGTTTCTCCCGAAGGTGGTGTCTGACTTCCACCTGAACCAGGAGGTAGTGTTGCCTAACTTCTTTCCATGGCCCCACACCAACTCTGCGTCAGCTGCTCTCCATACCCTGGACTGCAAGTGAGCCCTGACCTTGTATCTGCAGAGGACCCAGGGCCACTGTAAAGCCTCACAGCTTTTTGTCTCCTTTGACCCCAGCCATCTGGGGCTGGCTATCGCCAAGCAGACCATTTCCATCTGGGTGGCAGACTGCATCGCCTTTGCTCAGTCGAGCCAGTATCCCTCTGGTACGTTGAGTCATGGAGCACAATGCCTGGGCGATGGTGACCTCTGTCAACAGTCTCTGGTGCCCATGGCAGACATCTGCCAGGCTGCCACCTGGTCCTCCATCCACACTTTTGCAGCCCATTACTGCCTGGAGAGGGAGTCCTGACAGGACAGCGCCTTTGGCCAGGCCACACTCCGTAACCTCTTTGGGGTTTAGGCAACTCTTGCCCTCCCATCCTTCTTGTTCAGGCTACCAGAGCCATGGTTCTCCCTGAACATTGGGGTCCCTCAAGCCTGTCATCAGGCTTCGCCTGTGGCTGCCTACGGCCGGGCCATGCCCCTCTTTCATGCCATTCTTCGATAGCCTGTAGCTAGGGAGTCCCATATGTGCGGTGTGACTTCCTGCTTGATCCTGGAGAAAGCGTAGTTGCTCATCTGTAAAACGTGTTCTCCAGGGACAGCAGGAATCGGTCCTCGCAACTCTCCCTCCTTCCCTTGGAGTTGCTGTTTACTTTTGGCCATCTTCTTGGTTGGGCTCTAGCTATGGCACCTGACTGAGCAAGATGGCACCCTCGGGCGGGAAGGGGACCACGCATGTGAGGTGGCATCTCCCAAAGCCTTTCTTTGAAATCTGGGGAGATGCTCTGCGCGGGGCCGTCGGCATCTGCATTACCCACATGTGAGGACTGATTCCTGCTGTCCCTGGAGAACACCTGTAACAGATGAGTAACTACACTTTACTGCCTATGCCAGGAGGCAGTAGCCCTCTGCTCATACACGACCAGTCAGGAAATGTTCCTCAGGGTCTATCTTTCGGGCAAGGACAGTGCCCTAGCAGACAGGCTGAGCAGGGTCCTCCAACCACACGAGTGGTACCTGGATGCCAGAGTAGTGCAGAGGCTATTCAGATTATGGGGCACCCCAAATCTGGACCTCTTTGCCAGCCTGACCATCTCTCAGCTACCTCATTTCTGTTGTCCTCAACCCCATCCATCCCAAGTGGCAGGTGATGCCTTCCTCATCTTGTGGTCAGTGGGCCTGTTGTATGCCTTCTCTCTCACACCAGTGATCGTGCAGACCCTCTTCAAGGTCCAGCAGGACAAGGCTTCCATGATCCTAGTAGCCCCGCGATGGTCCAGGCAGCCTGTGTTTCCTCTGCTCCCCTGGTCATGCGACGGAGTTGGATGACTCGATTCTCCATCCCAACTTGGAATCCCTGTCTCTCACGGCATGGCTGCTGAAGGGTCGCTTTAGCACCCCTCAACCTCCCCAGGGAGGTGGAGGAAGTCCTGGCCTCTCATAAGGACTCCACGAGATGAGTCTACGTCTTTGTGGTGCAGGTTCTCGGTATGGCACACAGAGCAACGAGTAGATCTGTTCTCCTGCCTGGTACATGCAGTGTTGCAATACTTGCTCCTCCTCTCACAGTCTGGACTTAAGTCCATCTCCATCAGGGTACACCTGAGCATGCTCTCTACGAACCATCACTCTATAGAGGGCAAGCCTCTTTCTATGCAGCCCCTCGTTACCCGATGCATGCAGGGCTAGCTGCTCTCCAAGCCTCCCATCCGACTGAGTGGAGGAGTGGCCTAGTGGTTGGGGCAAGGTACTTCAGGCCGGAAGGTCGGGGGCTCAAATCCCACTAGAGGACAGCAACCATGGGCCGGAAGGACTGGGGTTTCTAGTCCCACAGGTGCTCCTTGTGGTCTTGGGCAAGCCACTTAACCCTCCATAGCCTATGTTCCCTGTAAAATAGTTATCTCCAAGTTATAATGCCCTGTTCAATGTAATTTCAGTTTGTTCAATGTAAACCGCACTGATGCAGAATAGCGCGGTATATAAGAGAATTAAATAAATAAATCTCAGTGTGGTCCTGACGCAACTTACCAAGCCACCCTTCAAACCCTTGGCTACCTGCCACTTGCGGTACCTGTCTTGGAAGGTGACATTCCTGGTGACACTTGCCTCTGCCCACAGTCAGTGAGCTTCAGGCCTTGGTGGCCAAGCCACCCTACACCAGATTCTACAAGAACAGGGTCGTACTCTGCACTCATCCAAAATTCCTTCTGAATGCGGTCTCTGATTTCCACCTCAACCAGGAGGTGGTACTTCGTACCTTCTTTCCATGGCCCCACACCGACAAGGCATCGACCTTCTCCACACTCTAGACTGCAAAAGGGCCCTGTCCTTCTACCTGCAGCAGACTCGGGACCACCGCAAAGCCTCTTCGTTTCCTATGACCTGTGATGAAGCTGACACTACTGAAGCTATGGAGTTAAGGGAAAACTCAGTTTCTTTTAAAGAAACTGATTTACAGAGAATGCAGTTACCAAAAAGTGCAGCTAGAGGGAGTAGGCATGAGGCTGCAGAAGGTAGGCTGACACACCCAGATTGTAATGATGCAGTAGCTAATCAAACACACCTGAGTAGAGGGCCAGAAAGCTCACTAGAGAAACGGCTTTATAAGCAGTGCTCGGTCAGACAAATACAGAGGACCACGAATAGAGAGACGACCACAGGAGCAGAGAGGACCACAAATACAGAGAGCAACAGAAACCCCTGCTAATAAGGAGAGAGAAAGGGGAAAGCTCCAACGAAGGAAAGGCAGTTAAGCTTGCAGTCCTTACAAGGAAGGGACAACTTCCAGGAAGGACAAGCCCCTGCTGAAAAGCTCCAGAAAGAAGTCTCCAGGGAAGACAGAGTAAGCAGGAGAGTGCCTGGTAGAGGGAATACCAGCAACGCACGTCTCAGAGAACAAAGGTACATTCACACCTCCTTTCCTGAATGTGTGCCAGGTCCTAGAAAGGCTTGTAAACCCGAGAGCTATAGCTATGCGAAACAAGGCTGGGGAAAGCTTTGGAAACCTGTGTAGAAGGTCCTAGATAAGCTATATTGTTTGCCAGACCAGGTCCAGCCAGGCTGGAAAGTCTTGGAGAGAACTACTGAAGTACATCCAGTTTTGCCTAGGGAAAGCTTAGGCTTAGCAGACACCATATCTGAGCAAGAGGATATGCAAACAGACCTTGTAGAACCAGAACCATTGCTACCTGAATATCCTATGGACTGTACTCTCTGTGTAGCTGAGAGTATAGAATCTCACAGAGTTATAGCATAAGACATGCTCTAAAACGTCACTGCTTTGTTGAGCTGAAAAGAAGTTGTTTTTGTGTTTATTTAACCTGTTTATATTGAAAAATCCTGCTTGAATGGAAAAGACTGTGAAGCTCTTATAACAGTTTTGAACTTGTAAATACTTTGGTAGAAACCCCGAATTAAGGTGAATTCTGTTGTCTTCTTGGAGAACCTTAGCGCATCAAGGGAATAAAACCTTATATTTAACCCTTCACAAGGCTCACACAACTATTCTTTTTATAAAGAAGGGAACTACAAGGACCATAATGCACCCTGTCTAAGTTAGAGTTTCCGGCTTCAACAAACAATAAATGTCCGCCCTGACCCTTCAGCACGCTGCCACCGGGAGGGGCTGTGACAGACCCCAGTTGTCTGGGGGAGGCTGTCACCAAGCAGACTGTCCACCTGGGTGACAGACTGCATCACTTTCGCCCACAACCATGCTGGGCTACCGTTAGAGCGCTGGTCACGGTGCACAATGTCTGAGCTATGGCAACTTCAGTATCGATTCTATGCTCTGTCCCTATGGCGGACATCTGCCGGCCCACCCACCTAGTCTTCTGCTCACACTTTTGCAGCTCATTACCGCCTGGAGAAGGAGTCCCGATAGGACAGTGCTTTTGGCCAGGCCGTATTCCGTAACCTCTTTGGGGTTTAGGCAACTCCTGTCCTCCGACCCTTCTTATTCAGGCTACTGGAGCCATGGTTGTCCCTGGACATTGGGGTCCTCAGTCTGTCCCCAGATTTGTTTGCAGCTGTTCACGGCTGGACCGTGTTTTTGCCTTTTATACAGGTCCTCTGTAGCCTGTGGGTAGGGAATCCCATATGTGAGTACTGACTTCCTGCTTGTTCCTGGAGAAAGCATAGTTACTCATCTGCAGCAGGTGTTCTCCAGGGACATCAGGAATCAGTCCTCACAACACTCCCTCCTCCCCTTGGAGTTGCTGTTCATTTTTGGCCATCTTCTTTTGTCGGCTCTAGTTATGTCATCTGACTGAAGAAAATGGGTGCTTTGGGCGGGAAGGGGACCAAGCATGCGTGGTGGCATCTACCAAAGACTTTTTTTTTTTTTTGAAAGCTGGGGAGATGCTTCCATGAGGGTTCTGTCTGCGTCAACGTTACCCATACGTGAGGACTGATTTCTGCTGTCTCTGGAGAACACCTGTTACAGATGAGTAACTACACTTTTGGTGCAGCTTCTTGCTCCCCCTTTTAGCTGCTAAGCTCCTACTTACGTTTCTCACCTGGAAAGTCATTTTTCTGGTGGCAATCTCTGCATGCAACCTCTGCATATAGGTGGTGAGTTACAGGTGCTAATAGTGCACCTGCTATATACCAGATTCCATAGTGCACCTGCCATATACCAGATTCCATAGTCCTTCGGACTTGCCCTAAGTTCTACCTAAGCTGGTATCTGCTTTTCATCTCAATCAGTCAGTGGTGTTGCTCACCTTTTTAGCCCAGACCTCACACCAAAGGGCTGAGGCCGCTGTTCGCACATTGGATTTTAAGAGCATTGGCATTCTACCTCAAACGTATGAAAGCTCACTGTTGTTCCTCCCTGTTTTGTCTTTAGACCCCAATAGGCTGGGTGTGACTGTCTCGAAGAATACCCTTTCACTTTGGGTTGCAGACTTAGTCTCTTTTGCTTATGTTCAAGCTGGTCTGAGGTTGCAACACCGTGTCATGGCTTGCAGTGTCCAAGCTATGACTGCTTCGGTAGCAAATTTGTGTTCTGTCTCCATGGTGGAGATCTGTAGAGCTGCTACATTGTCTTTGTCTTTGGTCCACACTTTTCACCGCCAGCCAGCCAGTGCTGACACAAAGCAATTTTGGCCAAGCCATACTCAGGCACCTGTTTGGGGATTAAGGCAATTCCTTTCTACCATCCCTTCTGTCCATCAGGCTACCATAGTCGACCTGCTGTTGATGTCCATGCTGGATGCTTTCTCTCAGAACCTTTTAATAATAATTCATGCTGCTGTTCTCCATTCTTTTTTTTTCTGGTTGCCTTTTTTGGGCTGTTTACAGGCTTTTTTTCAGTAGCCTGTAGCTGGGGAGTCCCATATGTGAGGACTGACCTGCTTGTTCCTGGAGAAAGCATAATTACTCATAACAGGTGTTCTCTGGAAACAGCAGGGATCTGTCCTCCCTACCCTCCCTCCTCCCTGTGGAGTTGTTTCCTTTTTTTGGCTTGATTAAGCTATGTCGTCATACTGAAGTAAGATGGCTCCTTTGGTCATGCACGCATACGTGGTTGACCTCACAAAAGCTTCCTATGGAAGCTGGGGAGAGTTCCTGCACAGGCTCAGTTGGTGACATCACATGTGAGGACTGATTCCTGCTGTTCCCAGAGAACAACTGCTACAGGTGAGCAACTACATTTTGAGTTCTATTGAGCAGAGACAGTCTTAACAGCTACAGTGCTGCATGTGCCTTGTAGCGCTACAGAAATGATTAGTAGTAATGGTGGTAATAGTATGGGACTGGATACCTTATTAGATATGGGAGCAGCAACTTGGAACTGCTAAAGTGTTAAAGATCTGTGAGTGGGTACAATTGTAGACTTTTCTAGTTTTGTGCTGATTTTAATTTTGGGAGTTTAAAGACTGAATTTTTGCTTTAGCGATTACAGTCCAATGATGCCCATTCACAGGGAAAATACTGGATTAGAGTAATAGTTCTCAGATTGATCTTTGGGGTATGCCTTAGTTTGGATTTTAGAATCTTTCTTGTGGATATGTAAAACTATATATTTTTATGTATCCATTTGGCTCTTAAATCTGATTTCTGCAAATGTTTCTTTTGTGTGTGTTAAGGATAATCTCCAGGAACAAGCAGGAATGAGTCTTCACATATGGGTATCATCGGTACCGACGGAGCCTGCGCGGGAACGCTCCCCAGCGTCCAAAAGGAAAGCTTTTGGGAGCACTCCACAGCGCCTGTGCGCTGCCTTCCCGCCTTTCCCAACCGTCTCTCTCTAGTTCTTCTTTTCCGTGGAGCCAGCAGGTTGTGTTTCCTGTCACCACTGAAGAATTTCTTGTTTTCTTATTTTCTTATTATTTTCTTTAGTCGCGTGTCTGCCTTCTGGAGGACCGGTACCACCGGTCTTTTTTTTTTTTTTTAAAGAAAGAAAACTTTCTTTCTACTCCAGTGCATTTTCCTCTGTGGCCCTAGGCCTACAGTCTTTTTCCTCATGGAAAAGCCCGCCTCCGGGTTTAAAAAGTGCACGAAGTGCAGTGGCACTATTTCTGTCACAGACACCCATGACTGGTGTCTAAAATGTTTAGGTCCTGATCATTCCATCGCGGATTGTGAGTCCTGCTCCATGATGTCTAAAAGAGGGTTACAGAATCGGGCAGCCAAGCTCAGTACCCTGTTTCCCTCCGATGTAGCTTCTGTGGCATCGACGTCTTCCAGGGCTGCTTCTTCATCCCATGGATCTCAGGTAACAAAACTTAAGTCCGGTCGGTCCTCAAAGGGTACATCTCCCTCTAAGTATCGAGATGTACCTGAACTTACTATTGAGGAATCCACACCGAAATAATTACCCCGGCGGGAGACTCCGGCTTCCAAAGCATTATCTATGGGGTCACAGGTTGACATCGATGGCACGGCCTCGACCGATCACCTGTTACAATGTTCTGGGGTACCGGCGGTTCCTGGTACCGACATCCAAACATTGGTGGCGTCGATGGATCAGAATATTCTGACCATGCAGCGTGCCATTACGGCCTTCATACAAGCTGCGACGCCCTCGGTACAACAACAACCCCCGTTGTCGATACCGATTCCAGCTCCGGATCCAGCTCCGGTTACGATACCAGTACCGCTTGCATCGACATCAGCATCGAAAGCAGCGATACGGTATCTAGTGATGCCTGTTAGTACCGATTCGGTACCAATGACGCCCGATGTCGATACCCCTCGGTACTGCGAGAGCATCCAGACAGTCGATACTTTGATTCTTCTGAAGAATCTGATGCATCAGAGGTTTCCATCGAAGCATCGGAGATCCGTCCTCAGGAACCCTCTTCTCCAAAAAGGAGAATGTCTCCTCCTGAGGACTTGTCTTTCCAGGACTTCATCAGGGAGGTGCCAGAAGCCTGTCCATTGCAGTAGCCTCTGAAACTGAGCCCAGAGCCAAAAAATTTGATATTCTTCAATATCCTAAGGCTCCTAAAGAGGCAGCCATTTTACCAATACATGAGATTCTTTATGACCACATGTTAGGTATATGGGAAACTCCTCTTACCACCTCTCCTTTTTCTCGTAGGTTGGACACCATGTATCGTGTTCCTCCTTGTCCTGGATTTCATAAGACTCAGCTTCCTCACCACTCTATTGTGGTAGAGTCTGCTATGAAAAAAATAAAGAGCACAAAAAGACACTCCTCTGCTCCTCCAGGAAGAGAATGCAGAACTTTAGATGCTTTTGACAGGAAAATCTTACAGGGCAGTATGCTTGTAGCCAGAATCAACTCCTATAGTCTCTATATGGGGATGTTTCTAAAAGAGGTTACAGACCATCTACACACCTTATCTCCTTTTATGTCAGAAGATAAGAGAAGAATATATTACTTGGCTTAGGCGCACGCAGAGTAGCTTGATTACAAGCCTCTGGTTTGGAATCCTGGGTACAGGATGGTCTGGGCAACCTTCCCTGTACAGGGGAAAATCTGTTTGGCAAAGATTGGCAAGCAAAAGCCACCCAGATGGATGCTGAAAATTCTGCTTTAGATAGACTTTCAAAGTCTACTACTACTCCTTTCAAGAAGAGGTTATTCAAGAAAGGATCTTTCCCAAAAAAAGGGAAATGTTCTTCTGGTTATACTCAGGCCTCTTCTTAGGGTCGTTTTGCTACAAAGAGACAGCAACAACCAAAACAGGCCAAGTCTCAGGCTGTGAGGACTGCTACGGCCCAACAGCCTCAGCCTCCTCAGGGCCTTTGACTTTCCACTAGAGAACTTAGCATTTCTTGCTCTAGAACATCCAGAGCCTCTCACCATCCCAGGAAGGTTAGCTCACTTTGCTCCCAGATGGGAACAAATCACAGCAGAGCAATGGACCCTCTCCATTATAAGGGAGGGATACAAGCTACATTTCTTAAACCTTCCTCCTCACACCATGGTGAAACAGTTCAACTTCTCTTCTCGACCTCCTAGGTCAAGAGATTGCTACCCTTCTTGCCCAAGGGGCAATAGAAGAAGTACCCCTACTTCAACAGGGCTCAGGGTTCTACTCCCCCTATTTTCTCATCCCAAAGAAAACGGGGCTACAGACCCATCCTAGATCTCAGAGTTGAACAAGTTTCTATGCAAGGAGAAATTCAAGATGATTTCTCTTGGTACTCTCCTTCCATACCTCCAGAGTCAGGACTGGCTTTGTTCTCTAGACCTCAAAGATGCGTACACCCATGTCCTCATCCATCCAACACACAGAAGGTTCCTTCGGTTCCTTTACCAAGGAAAGCACTACCAATACAGAGTGCTTCCTTTCGGTCTGGCCTCTGCTCCAAGAGTGTTCACCAAATGCATGGCAGTAGTAGCTGCATTTCTACGCACTCTGGGGATATTCGTATTCCCATATCTGGACGACTGGCTCATCCGAGCTCCATCCCAATCAGAGGCCCAGACTTCCCTGGCCTGCACAAGGCGTGTTCTTCAGTATCTGGGACGGGTAATCAACATTCCAAAATCCCATCTCACCGCTACTCAGTCTCTAGAGTTCATAGGGGCCTTACTGGATACCACAACTGCAAGGGCCTATCTTCCCCAGGCCCGTTGCCTACGCCTGGTGCAGTTAGCCTCCCAGATTCAGTTAAAATCCCATTTAACTGCTCAAGAGATGTTGCAACTCTTAGGCCACATGGCATCCACAGTGCATGTGGTTCCTTATGCTCGCCTTCACATGAGGGCAGCTCAGTGGACTCTATCCTCCTAATGGACCCAGGCATCAGGTTGCCTGTCAGACAAAGTAGCAACCTCCAGTCGCCTCTTTTGGTCCCTCCACTGGTGGAAGTCCACTCAAAATCTGTTGTTGGGGTCCCCCTTTCAACAGGTGCTACCCCAAGCAACCCTTACAACAGATGCCTCTCCAAAGGGTTGGGGAGCTCATTTTCAAGATCTCTCCACTCAAGGCATCTGGTCTCCACAGGAGACATCTCTTCATATCAACCTCTTAGAGCTCAGAGCAATCTTCTTGGCTCTCAGAGTATTTCACACCCTGCTCAGCTACAAGACAGTCCTCATCCATACGGACAATCAGGTAGCCATGTTCTATGTGAACAAGCAGGGTGGGACGGGCTCTCTGTCGCTTTGCAACGAAGCTCTGAGATTGTGGGCCTTCGCCAGAGAGCATCAAATCCATCTCATGGCAGTATATCTTCTAGGGGTTCAAAACTCTTGGGCAGACAGACTCAGTCGAGTTCTGCTTCCACACGAATGGTCCCTCCATGGGGACCAGATAGCCAGAATTTTTCTGATTTGGGGTACCCCAGACATAGACCTGTTTGCAAGTCCGTGGAATGCCAAACTTCCCTGGTTTTGTTCCAGGATTCCATGTCAGGGAGTTCAGGTCAGGGATGCCTTCCTCCTTCACTGGGGGCAAGACTTCCTCTATGCCTTTCCACCTATTCCCCTAATCCCCAAGACACTATTCAAGCTTCAGAGAGACAAGGGGTCTATGATCCTCATAGCACCACATTGGCCATACCAAGTGTGGTTCCCTCTACTTCTGCATCTCTCTCAAGCTCCCTCCCTGGACCCTGGGGTCTGCTCCAGATCTCCTCTCCCAAGAGGAGGGAACCCTGTGGCATCCAAATCCTCAGTCTCCATCTCAAAGCCTGGTTGCTGAAGGCCTAGACCTTCAAGATTTACACCTTTCTCAGCAAGTGAAGGATATCCTTCATGCTTCCAGAAAGCCTTCCACCAGACGCTCTTATGCTTTTAAATGGAAAAGGTTTTCCATTTGGTGTGCATAAAATGGTCTTAACCCTTCTGCAATACCTTTGAATTTGTTACTGGACTATTTTTGCTGCATTTATCCCATGCAGGCCTTAAAACAAATTCAATCAGGGTCCATTTGAGTGCTATTGCAGCATCCCTGAAGCCTCTTAATGGACAACCTATTTCCTCTCATCCTCTTATAGCAAGATTTATGAGAGGCCTTCTTTTAACTAAACCTCCCATTAGACCACCTCCAGTGGCATGGGACTTAAATCTGCTTCTTGGCCAGCTTATGAAGCCACCCTTTGAACCCTTAGCCACTACCTCCTTGAAATTCCTTTCTTGGAAGGTTATTTTTCTCATTGCACTCACCACAGCTCGCCGTATCAGTGAGTTACAAGCTCTAGTGGCTAATCCTCCTTATACAAGGTTCCATCATGGCAAGGTAGTTCTCAGAACTAATCCACACTTCATGCCTAAAGTGGTCTCACCTTTTCATCTGAACCAGGAGGTATATTTACCTCTCTTCTTTCCAGGACCTCATGCATCAAGTGCAGAGAGGAGTCTTCATACCCTGGATTGCAAAAGAGCACTTGCTTTCTATTTACAAAGAACACAGCAACATAGAAAGTCCTCCCAACGTTTTGTTGCTTTTGATCCTTCCCATTTGATCCTTCCCAGTCTCTAAGAGAACTCTGTCCAATTGGATTGCTCAGTGTATTTCCTTCGCCTACCAGAGTAAGAATCTTTCTCTGGAAGGCCATGTCACAGCTCACAATGTGAGGGCCATGGCAGCCTCTATGGCTCATCTAAACTCTGTGTCCATCGA
The DNA here is from genome assembly GCA_033557465.1 of Ichthyophis bannanicus. NCBI lineage: Eukaryota > Metazoa > Chordata > Amphibia > Gymnophiona > Ichthyophiidae > Ichthyophis > Ichthyophis bannanicus. The sequence continues at coordinate 158,044,496 of CM066044.1, forward strand.
CCAAATCTGTCGAGCAGCCACCTGGGCCTCGGTTCATACCTTGCTTGGACAAGGATTCCCGCCGGGATGCCTTGTTTGGTCAGGCTGTTCTCAGACACCTGTTCCATACCTAATCAACTCCTGTCCTCCATCCCTGACTGGATGCCTGAGATTCATAGCTGAAGATGGAGCCCTTCCAGGGACTCACAATCTAGGTGATCTCCCAGGCATCTCTAGCTGGGGAGTCCCCATATGTGAAGACTCATTCCTGCTTGTTCCTGGATATAGCACTGTTACTTACCTGTAACAGGTGATCTCTGGGAACAGCAGGAATTAGTCTTCACAACCCTCCCACCTCCCCATGGAGTTGTATCTCTCTATCTATCTTTCATTTCCTCTCTCTCTCTCTTTGTCTCAGCTTTAAAACTTGAACTGGAGAGAGACGGTTGGGAAAGGCGGGAAAGCAGCACGCAGGCGCTGTGGAGTGCTCCCAAAAGCTTTCCTTTTGAATGCTGGGGAGCGTTCCTGCGCAGGCTCCGTTGGTACCGACGATACCCATATGTGAAGACTAATTCCTGCTGTTCCCAGAGATCACCTGTTACAGGTAAGTAACTGTGCTTTCTTCAGTACTAGAGTGAACTTGCATCTACTGCTTAAGACTGTACTGTGAGAACCCAGGGGCTAATTAAGTGTCACTGGTTCAGTGGCATAAGTTCAAACTGAGATTCCCCAGATTCCAGAGTGCCCCTCTGGAGCCAGGGAAGGGACCCTTCAAGCAGTAGCAAAAGCTGGTCCTCTGACAATCTGCTGTTTTGAGCTGGTGGTTGTGATGGACCTCCTTCTTCCTTTTAGTCATTTGGGTGGAATATGCACTGCAGAAGCCAGCATTGTATCATGAGCCATTTATAATTTTTTGGCTTATCTCTAGTCAATGAAATTGTTTTTATGCAGAATACTTTGTAATTTAATACACTTGATCTTGCCAAACTGGACATTCTAGCTAGCAAAGCATGTTAAAACATCCTAGTATTCATGTTCTTATATTCATGAATTTTATTTATTAGTGGATGGAAGCATTGTTGTGAAGAATGCAACTTTCTCTTGGTCAAGGAGTGATCCCCCATCTGTGAAAGAGTAAGTGGTGGTGGTTCTGAACAGCCATATCTTACGTTTGACACAAGTGATATGGAATAATCTGTTGTAGGGTTTTAAGTTTACATGTTTTGCAGGATTTTTGATTTGTTTTTGAATTTTAGATTTGATTTGCCTTTCCAAATCAAATTTCAAGTAAGTTATATTTTAGGTACATATTGGCTCCAAGGAGGTCTTAGTCTAAGAGCCTCATTAAAATTTGCTAAACTAATCTATGTCAATAGCTGTTTATCTGAGTTAAGCGTTATGGTTAGTAAATAGGCTCCATTGAGAATAAAGACGCTTGCATTGTTTAGCACAGAGGAAACTTGACCTGCCTTCTACACATTATTGGGGGGGGGGGGGGAGGTTGGGTTAGTTACTAAAGTGCATTCTCCATGGCCAAGCGGGATGAGCCCTCACATATGGATGACACCATGTGAAAACTTCCTCAGCTCTTTCTAGAAGCTTTTAGGAAGTCCACAACAAATGCAGTACTTCAGTCTATATTTTCCATGGAGCCATTTGGACATGATTTTATCCATGTGGCACTTATCTTGTGATTTCTATTTTAGCAGTATTTCTACTTTGTGTGACTATTTTTCCTCCCTACCACCTTCCCCTCCCTTCTCTCCCCCCTCCCCCCCCCCTTTTTGGAGTTTCATAGGCCACGTTTAGGTCTGACTCACCTGACCAGGTTTCTTAATTTTTACTTTGTTTTTTTTCATTCACAAATTAGCTGTTTAATTTCACTGTGGCTATTTTCCTGTCAGATATATCCTAGAGATCCACCAGTGGGTTTAAGAAGTGTTTCCAGTGCAGCATGGCCATGTCTGTCGCAGATGCTCGCAAAAGATGCCTGCAATGCTTGGGTCCCGACTGTGTCACCTCTTTATGATGTTTGTGTGTACAGATGACAAAATGAGGTTTACAGGGTCGAGAGGATGAGTTCAGTAAACTTTAGCACTTAGACTGGCCCATTGGCATCGGCAGTATTTGTCGCCATGGACTTTGGAGCTGCACAGGACCCTCATTGTGCACAAGCATCAAGGAGCTCTCCAGCTTGCTCAGAGCAAAGCACCAGTAGGGCCTTCTGGGATTGTTCCTCCACCCATCCCACCCTGAGGAAGGAGAACAAATCTTACCTAGTCTTCGATAGCATCAAGAACCCTATTATCGAGCACCAGGTGGAAGCTCCAGTGCATTGGCATCAGGGTTCATGGACATGCAATGCCAGGAGTGCCCCAGGGACTTGAGTGATGCACATTCTCTGATGCAGCCCCGATGTGAACACAGCTGCTCATCCTTGCCATTGGAGGGGCCATGCCAGATTCCAAAGGTCCATAGCCAGCCAGCCAGCCAGTGCTCATCAGATTCCAAAGAAATTGACAGACTGTGGAGGCCCTCATGTCTTTGCACTTGGCTAAGAGAATGGAGGAGAAGTTCATGATGTTTTCTCTGCGGTAGTTGACAACTCCAGTGGTTTTGAAGCAGGAGCTCTGTGCCTGCCTGTGGGAGTCATATTGACATAAAGACCTTAAAAAGTCTTGACACAGACCTGTGCCCAGCCGATATCTATCAGGCGCATTGTGGGTTGTGTGGCAAGGAGGCCTATCCAGAGTCTGGGGGAGGACAAAGAGACAGGGAATTCACTCTAGTAAAGGGCCCCCTTTTACCAAGTCAGGGTAGGAAAGCCATAAATACCTCCAGGAATCAGAAAACTTCCACGTAGCCCACATTTCATGCTCCCCCTAGTGTAATGAAGGGGAGAGGATACAGGGCCCAGAACCCCTATGACAGGGAATTCTCCAAGCACTCAGGTGCCCGAAGTCAGGCTGATTGCTGTCACCTGAGTAGGGAGGAGTTGGAGCTAGAGCCCTGGAAATATAAACCTATGCCAGAGTGTGAGAAAGGGGGAAGAGAAACAGGAAGCCAGGCTGACATGAGCAGAGGCACAGATCTCCAGGAACAAGCAGGAATGAGTCTTCACATATGGGTACGTCGGTACCGACGGAGTCTGCGTGGGAACGCTTCCCAGCGTCCAATCAAAAAGCTTTTGGAAGCATCCCACCACACCTGCGTGCTGCCTTCCCGCCTTTCCCAACTGCCTCTCCCCAGTTTTCGTTTTCCGCGGAGCCGGCAGGACGTCCTCCTGTCACCGCAGAAAATTCTTGTTTTATTTCTTTAGTTTTCTTGTGGTCGCGGCTGTCCTCCCCGACGCCACTGGTACCGCTGGTGTTTTCTTTTCTTTTCTTGTAAAATCTTCCTTTAAGGGATATTTTTTCTTCATAGTGTCTCACGGTTTCTCAGGCCTTTTAGGCCTCTTCTTTTTCCTTCATGGAACCGCCAGCCACTTTCTCCAAGAAATGTCCAGACTGTGGCGGTACAACTTTATTTTTAGACCCTAAAACTCGGTGTCTAACCTGCTTGGATCCTGACCCTTTTCCTCCGGAGCCTTTAGGCAACAGTTTGGTGAGAAGAGGTTTTCAATATCGAGGTTCCCTCGAGACACGGTTTCCCTCCAACTTCAGGGCACCGTCTCTTTCTTCTTCTACACAGGATCAGGTAACCCACAAACAGTCTGATAAGACTAGCCAGCCCTCGCGTGGTAGGTCTCATGCACAGCATGTAGACGGCTCCAGCCTTGCCCTCAAGGGCCCTCTGGCTTCAAAAGCCCGGTGGGAGTCTTCGGTCTCCAAAGCGTATGAGGGGTTTCAGGTTGTTCCTGGGGTTCACCCCTCACAGAACATACCTGAGCCGTGTCCGGTGGTGGCATCCGCTTCGAGCGGTACCGATACCCTGGCATCGGCACTGGTGTTGGATGAAACACTCCTCACCAGGGATGGTCATCTGGCATCCTCGGTGCCTTCGGGACCGGTGGATACCCCCCAGACTGACTTTCCATTATCGGTACCACCACCGATACTACCACCGACGTTGGTACCCTCCAGACGTGCATCGATAGCCTCGCTTCCTTCGATGCCGAGTCTGGAATCAATCTCCAGTCTGGAGGACTGGGTACCGACTCGCCTTGGTACCGGCTCCGGGCTGTACTGAAGGCTCGGTTCCGATGATTCAGATCCGCAACTCTCGGTTCCTCCGAGGCTGTTTGAGTTGCCACTGGTTGGCCTTCATCCACCGGTATCAGACACGGTACCGAAGTCGGTACCGATGTCCACATTACCCTTGCGGTCGGTGCCTTCCATGCTTTGCTCATCAGGCTCTTTGCCCTCGATGCCGAGTTTGGAATCGATCTCTAGTCTGGAAGACTGGGTACCAACACGCTTTGGTACCGACACTGATCGATACCAGAGGCTCGGTACCGAGGATAGCGGCCGCAGGTTTTCGGTTACCTCGGTACCGATTGGACTGTCCCCGATGGCTGCTCTGATGTCTCTGTCGGGCTCGGCTCCGACATCGGTACCGGTATCCACAGTAGCATTGTGGCCAACTCCTGCCATGCTTCTTTCAACAGGATCGCTCCCTTCTGTACCAAGCTTGGAGTCGATACCTGGCATGGACGATGTGGTACTGACGGTCGCTGCTCCTGACAGCCAGTACCGGCGACCATCCCTTAAGAATTCCACACTGCACCGTGCACCATCTGCTATTCCTATATATTTGAATAGCTCTTTTGATGCTCAGGCTAGTTCTTCAGATCTAACCTGTCCAAAGGAGATTCCCGTTGAAGATCCCTCTTTTCAGAGTTTCCTCCTGGATATATAGCAAGATCTCTTGCCATTCCTATCCCTGAACATGATCCTGCACAAGGCTCTGTTTCTACCAAAGCAAAGGAGAACATAATGCTTCCTTTGCATCATTTCTTGCAGGATCTCCTTCTAGGAACGTGGGAAGCACCTTTAAAGATACCCCCACCTTCCAGAGCAACTGATCTCTTATATCAGGTGCCCCCCCTCTCCAGGGTTTCAAAAGACTCAACTTCCTCCTCATTCCATAGTAGTGGAATCAGCAATGAGGCGGGTAAAGAGTAAGAAAAAGCACTCCACTTATCCGCCAGGTCGTGAGTCTAAGACACTAGATGCCTTTGGACGGCAAACCTTCCAGACATCTATGCTTTCTGCAAGAATTCTCTCATATATTTTTTATGAGTCTATCTCTTGAGGAGGTCACAAAGCAATTACATCTTTTGACTCCTTCCCTTCCAGAGTCCAAGAGTGCAGGCTATTCTTCACTGCTTAAGCATCTTCAGAATATCTCTTGGTTTCTTATCATGCTTCCCTAGACTCTTTTGAGTCTGTTAGCAGGACCTCTGCTATAACTATTGGGGCACGACGTAGAGCCTGGCTCCAAGCTTCAGACTTGAACAAATGGGCACAGCAAACACTGGGACATACTCCTTGCACTGGAGACAATCTTTTCAACAAAGAGTCTTTACGTCAGGTTACTCAGTTGTCCACTGACTTACCTGTTCCTCGGGGCTGTTCTGCACCACCTTCTGTCCCAGTAGGTAGGAAATGTCCTGCCAAACTTTCTTCCCATAGGAGAAGGAGGTTTTATGCATCATCTGCCCATCATACAGATGTTCCCAAACAAGGGAAGCATCGTCCTGGTCTGCAGAATTCAACCTCTCACCAGGCTCAGCAAACCCAGCAACCGCAGGGTTTCTGATCAATCTTCATTAGATGCTTGTGACTCTTGGACTTAGAATCTGTAGTTGCTTATTCTCAATAGAGGCAATCCACTGCTTCATTCTAAACCCTAGACATGGATCTCTTCCCAAAAGACATCCATTTTTTCTATGTTCCATGAGCTGTCAGAATGTTCATGCCTATAGGTCACAGGGTTCTCCTCTTCCTGCTAGGGAAAGGTCTAACCACTATCAAACGATAGTTTCCTGTGCCAGCATGTCTTTTTTCCTTTCTATAGACTTACTACTTGTAAGTCTTCTTCAGCTCCATTCTCTTTACCCTCTTACTAAGCTTTCCTCTGTAAGAGTGGTATTGCTTCACTGGAGGACTGTTTCTTCAGCCTCTCTAGTTTTGTTACTTTTCCAGTGCAGAGTTTTCCTCTGAGTTGACCCCTCTTTTTCAGTCTTGCTTTGAGGCAGTTCATCAGACATGTCCAGAGTTTTCTACTTCTGTTCTGTCTGTTCTTTCTGTTTTTAAACAGTGAGATTTTCTGCTGTCTGGCAATCAGCTGCCTATGCAGGAGCCTTAATGTTTGGACCACTGGTTCTTGTCCACCAGCAACCAGATCTGTCCTCCACTAACATTCTGTCTGGTCTTAGTAGTGACCCCAAGTCAGTGCTGTCAACTGTCTTGGAAATGTTTTCACTACAGGCTTGTTGGATTGTCTCCTTTTCTGCCATCTCCATTCCCCTGGGTTTGGCAGCATAGTTGACATAGCTACTGGCTCTCCAGCAGCCAGTTCTATCTCCTCATTCTCCTGCATCATGCTCTCTGCAATTCTACAGAGAAGCTCTCCACTATGGGCCCTTGCTAGAGAGCATGGGTTTTTTTTCTCCAACAGCTATCCTAGATGGTTGGAAAAGGCTTTTTCAGTCATGTCTCCCATGACTAGAAAGGTTCTCCCTTTTTTCACTATCTCCTTTTTAATATAAAGGACATAGGCCTTCTCTTACGTGAAAGCTTAAGGAGTTGCCAATTCCCTGCTTTGGTCCATAGTATTTCCAATTGGGAATATGCTTATTCTCCTTGGAGCTCGTCCTCATGGTAAGAACGCATGATACCTTTTTCCCTTAAGCAGGTCAGCATGGTATCTCATTTTTATGCGTCTTCTGTTCACTTACCATGCTAGAGTTCTGGAATACTCGGGACTTGCTGGCTGCAGACTGATATCATCCTCTGCTTCACGTAACCGTCCTGGTTATTTTTGCTAGCTAGCATCCCTGTAGCTCATAACCAGTCGGAATAGATTCTCTATATATCTTCTCAAGTAGGTTCCACCTTCTTGTTATTAGATGAATCTTTCCTCCCCACATTTCCTATGGGAATACCCTTCTGTAGGCATATCTCTGTCTGCTTCATTGCAGACACCCATATAGAGGTATATATGTGTGTATATATATATATATGTGTATATATATATATATATGTGTATATGTGTATGTGTATATGTGTATATGTGTGTATATATGTATATGTGTGTATATATATATCATACATCTTACAGATGTCTGTATCTATCTATATGTATCTCTGTCTGTCTATCTATATGTATCTCTGTCTATATATATATATATATATGTCGAGATATTTTATTATCGGTAGATATGTATCTGCATATTTATCTACCTGACTGTCTAGGCTCATATAGCTATATGATTCTGACAGATGGGCTTTACCCATACCTGTGCTATCCAGCATGTTTGGGGTTCTACACGCACAACCACTCTCTGTGGTAGTTAACAACTTCTACCATAACCTTAAGGTTTAGGTACCTCTGAAGCACTCCATGTTCCAGTATCTCTCCTAGCTGGCTCCAGTTAGGAGAGACATTGCGGATCTTCAGTTAATCAGGCTCTAACGCCTCAGGCATTTGTCCTTTCTTTTGGGATACAAGGGGTTTCCATACATTTTCCTCCCACAAGGACTGTGCCTGTTTGTCCAAATCGGTCAGCCTTCTCTTTTGCCCCTAAGGGTGAGCCACTCTATTGCCAAAAGAGTTGGGCTTTTGTCTTAAAGCCTTCCGCTAAAGGCCCACCGTTTTTGTACTACCCCAGTTATTACTGGGGTTCCCTCTTACCTTTCAGGAATCTGACCTCCACTGTTTTTTCCTACAGGATTATTACCGCCACTTCACAGTGAGGTCCTCCTTGAGGTTCCTCTACTGGGTTCCCCAGTAGATCCCATGAACCTCCTTACTGCTGTGTAATCCTGTTAGGGGAGGTCCATATTGCAATATTTCTTTCAATATCATTGATGATAATTATCATCCACACGTGGACTCCTTGTCTGCAGTCCTATGCTAGGTTAGCTGTTCCACAGCGCCTTTCTTTTTCAACTCCTACCCTCCATCCTCAAGATGCCTGGTGTTGTGGGGGATAGCATGTTCCAATCTATGACATGCTGGGACTCCAGGCATCTCAGCTTGGGAGTCCCCATATGTGAAGACTCATTTCTGCTTGTTCCTGGAGATAGCACAGTTACTTACCTGTAACAAGTGATCTCTGGGAACAGCAGTAATAAGTCTTCACAACCCACCCACCTCCCCTAGGAGTTGTATCTCTCTATCTCTTACTTTCCCTTCTCTCTCTCTCTCTCTCTCTCTTTCTCTCTGCTTGAAACGTAACTGAGGAGAGGCAGTTGGGAAAGGTGGGAAGGCAGCACGCAGGCGTGGTGGGATGCTTCCAAAAGCTTTTTGATTGGATGCTGGGAAGCGTTCCCGCGCAGACTCCGGTACCGATGTACCCATATGTGAAGACTTATTCCTGCTGTTACCAGAGATCACCTGTTACAGGTAAGTAACTGTGCTATACAAGCAAGGTAAGCTTGATTCTCGCTGAGCAGAGCAGAGGAACTGAGCTTCCAGGAGAAGAAAGTGCTAATTGGCATATAGCACGTCTGCAGTAGAGTTTGGTGCCAGGAACAAGAGAGACTCCAAGATCCCCCGGGAGGCTGTTAGCTGAGCACTGTGAGCCAGACGGGGAGTCAGAACCCATGCAGCTGGGAGAGCCCGAGGTGAAGCTGAATGATGAGGACACTCCCATGGACTGTTCCTTTGGCCAAACTTTAAACCTGGGAACGTAGAGAAAACAAGCCAGTCCTGAAAGAAAGTCTTCCAGGAAAAGGTACCCATAGTCCACAAGCAGGGTGGCCGTGATTCCCTCGTGTTGGTAAAGGGGAAGTTTACGGGGACTAAGGAGCAAGCCTGGAACTGTGATATAAGCTTGTTAATCACCTGCTGCTGGAATGAGAACACTGGGGTAAGCAAAAGTAGCTATTAGAACAAAGCTTTCTGTTGCCCTGGATTATATTTGTTACTTGGAAGGTAACCGAGAAAGGTTTGAAGCTGAATAGAAGCTAAACTACCACAGACTTTAAATGTGATTTTGTTTTGTGCTTTAGCCAGCAAGGCTAAAAAGGGAATGCAATATCCTTGCTGTTAAAGACTGTGTATCCTGACCTACAGAGAACCTTTAAACAGTCATTTTTGTGTTTGGGTTTGTTTTTGGACAATACTCTATTTCAAAGAGTCCTTAACAAATAATCCTGTATGTGGTATGATCAAACCATTCTGTACAAAATAAATTTCTGTCATTTGCCTTACCTCTTTGAGCCTGACTACAACTTTCTGCCTGATGCACCCATACAGCTAAGCAAAGACTACATTTCCCAGAGGACAGTACGGAGAAATAGTTACAAAAAGTTGAAAAAGTGGATAGCGGAAAGTTCCTCTAATAACCATGCCCCTCTAAGCTAGAGGCGAGTGGTGGTGGCGTGACAGTTGATTGATCCCTAAATCATCAGTATCCATCAGTGTGCTAACACTCCCAAAGAAGATTGGACTTCTGTATGGAGTGTTAGTCGACCTAAGCAGAGAGTTAATGTCCTTGGAGTACCTCTGAGTGCAAGTGCTCCTGGTTAACTATCGCTCAGAGTACTGCTTGGAGGAGAGGTCTCCAGAGTGCCTGTTGGACCTCTCTCCACCTCATGAGTGACACAAATCCCCTCCTTAAGATATATCTTTCCATGAGTTTATCCTGGAAATAGCTGAGGCCATTTTGTTTATTTGGACACATAGGAAAATCCCTAGAGCTGTGAGGAATTGGAGATCCTCCAGTATTTGGAATCCTCACAAAGAAGTGGTGACAGGGCCCATGCAGCACATCCTTCAGAGGTTGTAGATGAGAATGTGGGAAACCCCTTGTCAGTACTTTCTATGAGCAAGAAGATCAACTCTATGTATAGCATCTTAAAGGCCCGAAGATTTGAGATGCTACAGTTTCTGCCACACTCCAGTTGTCAAATCTACTCTCAAATAGCCAGAAGCTCCAAGTCGCATGCTTCAGAACCCATGGGAAGGGAGGCTAAGACCTTGAACTCTTTTGGTAGAGAGTTTACCAGAACATTATGCTTGCGTCCTGTATGGTGTCCTATCAGTTCTTATGGACATGCACTTGTGGAACACAGTGCACAACCTAGAGGAGTTTGCATATTTTCTCCTGCCAGACAAGGTCTTGCAACTCTGCTCCCTAATGGGAGAAGGGATAGTGTGGAAAATACATCATTTAAGTGACACATTTTTGATATGGCATTGAGAGCCTCTATAATGAGCATTGATGCCTGGAGACTCTCATGACTCAGTCTGACTTACAGCCCAGTGTACAAGTGCATCCTGTTCCTGTATTTTGGGGAGACTTTTTCTTTGGAGGCTAGATTCAGAAAACGTTTACCACGTTCAAGCTGCATAGTGATACCTTGTGGATCCTCTCCAGTCCCATTATTGACTCAACCTCCACTTCCAGGAGGTTCCAGAGCAGAGGGTATAGGATATCTTACTACTCGCCCAAGTACAAGTGTGTGCATTCTCTTCCCATAATAAGCAGGCCCCTTGCTTCCATCCCAGCCAGCAGAGGCCTCATAAGGCCTAGCTGAATCATTGGCTAAAACCAGAGACCAGGGTTTTGACTGACTTCTCGAACACAGCAGATCTACCAGTACCAGAGTTAGCACAACTTGCCTTTGGAGGGAGGCTCACCATCTTTGCAGACTGTTAGCTTCTTGTAACGTCTCAACAGCTGGTTTCTAAAGAGTCCATTTCGGATACCGGCTATGTCTATTTGAATTCCCTCCAAATTCGAATAATGAGTGAGATTATCAAATTTGCAGATGACGCAAAACTATTAAAAGTTGTTAAAACCCAAGAGGATTGTGGAAAATTGCAAGAGGATCTTGATAAATTGGAAGACTGGGCATCAAAATGGCAGATGAAATTTAATGTGGACAAGTGCAAAGTTATGCACCTAGGGAAGAACGACCCAAATTATGGTTACACGATGCAAGGTTCCACATTAGGAACCACCACCCAGGAAAAAGATTTAGGCGTCATTGTGGATAGCATGTTAAAACCCTCGGCCCAGTGTGCAGCGGCAGCCAAGAGAGCAAATAGAATGCTAGGTGGTATAAGGAAAGGAATGGAAAATAAAACAAAAGATGATATTATAATGCCTCTATATTGTTCCATGGTGAGACCGCACCTTGAATATTGTGTGCAATTCTGGTTACCGTATCTTTATTTATTTATTTATTTAAAACTTTCTTATATACCGCCTCTTCCATAGATCAAAGGCGGTTTACATATAACAAGTGTAACAAGAACAGGTTTTACATAGAACAGATTTTTAAATTATTTACAAATCAACTTTTAGATAAAAAGCGGTTTACATATAACAAGTGTAACATGAACAGGTTTTACATAGAACAGATTTTTAAATTATTTACAAATCAACTTTTAAATCAACAGTTTTTAAATTATTGACATTCAACATGATTGTGAGTAACTATATTATTAATTGTAAACAACTATATACAGGAGTAGTAGAGTAGGTAGCTTAGGTAGACATTTGTTGGATTCAATCATCAACGTTGAGGTTACGGTGTGATCGTCTGCATTTAAGGTGGGTATCTTAAAAAGGATATAGCATTATTAGAAAAGGTTCAGAGAAGAGCCACCAAAATGGTAAAGGGGATGGAAGGATACTCCTATGAAGAAAGGCAAAAAAGGTTAGGGCTCTTTAACCTGGAAAAGAGACGGCTGAGGGGAGATATGATAGAAGTCTATAAATTAATGAACGGAGTGGAATGGGTAAACGTAGATCGATTGCATGTCCCCTAGTCTCTCTATATTCGGATAACGTAAACAATGAAGCTACAGGGTAGACTATTTAAGACTAATAAAAGAAAATATTTTTTCACTCAACGTGTAATCAAACTCTGGAATTTGTTACCGGAGGATGTAGTAAAGGCTGTTAGTGTAGCTGGGTTTAAAAAAGGTTTGGACAAGTTCCTGGAGGAAAGGTCCATAAACCATTATTAAGAAGGGACCCAGGATATCAATGCTTGACCCAGTACAAGCATTGCGGAACCTGTGTCTTTTGGGGAAACTGCTAGGTACGTATGACCTAGATTGGCCACTGTTGGAAACAGGATACTGGGCTTGATGGACCTTGGTCTGACCCAGTATGGCATATCTTGTGTTCTCCACTAAGACTTTGGCTTGTCTCCCAGGAGTTACTTCTACTGGAAATCTCCATCCTTCACTTGGCAAATGCTGTCGTGCTCATGCCATCAGAGCAGTAAGGGCAGGGATTTTATTCCATGTACTTCCTGATGCCAAAGAAATTGGGAATTCTGTCCAATCCTAGATCTGAGAGCTGAACATGTTTCTTATTCAGGAAATGTTCAGAATGCTTTCTCAGCACCCTGCTCCACTTTCTACAAAAAGGAGATTGACTGTTCTCTGGACTTGAAGGATACCTATAGTCATATTCAGATACATCCCAATCACTGAAAGTAGTTCCAGTTTGTCAGTATCGTGTTCTGCCCTTTGACACGTCACATCCTCTCCCAGATTTTTCTTTACCAAATGCCTTGCCTTCAGAGCATAGCTATTCAGACATGTTTCCCTACTTGGATGATTGGCTCATCAAGACAGCCACTCAGGAAGAAATTCAAGAATCCAAACATATCTGCATCCAGATGCTGGAGCTACTAAGGTTAGTCATCAACTATCCCAAGTTGAATTTAAGCCCATCCTGCCAATTGAAGTTCATTGGAGCCTTGCTAGATACAACTTTTCTGAAAGTCTGTCTTCGACAAGATGGGCTTATCTGATTGGTACAGCAAGTGGAGAAACTTCAAAGGAATCAGAAGGTATTTGCGAGAACCATTTTGAAGTTGAGTGATATAGTTTCCACAGTTTACATCATTCCCATGGTATTTCTCCATTTTAGATAATCTTAATGGACCATGAGTACATAGTGGATGCAGTCCATTCACAGGCTTGATATCATTATCACTAAGCTCCTTCGGGAGTCTTGCTTCCCTCCAATCGGACCAAGAGTTCCATGCTTTCAAGAGCCCAAACTTGGTTCATCTTGATGGGTTTCACACACAGGGGTCGTGCTCCATTCAGGAGAGTCTTCAGATCAATCTCCTGGAACTGAGAGCAATTTCAAATCCTTTAAAGGCTTTCAGAGATTATCTTAATCGTTACAATTTGTTTGCCAACCAAACATGAAGACACAAGCTCATACCTCCTGTGTTGGGGGGGTAAATCAGATTTGTGGAACTTTGCCATCTCTCATGGGATAACACTAGGCTAATATATCTGGTGGGAGAGAACATACTCTGGTAGATAGGTTGTCGAGTTGAGATAGTGTTGAGCATCTTGAGCATCTTTTGAGAATGGGGCACCCCCTTGATAAGATCTTACCACTTCTCAGAAGAAACAAATCCCTTTGTTCTGCTTCAGAGTGGAGTCGCCTGGCAAACTAACCTCTGATGCTTTTCTTCTCTGTTGGAGATAGGACTTTTTGTATGCATGTTTGCCTGTTTCTAGGTTACAAGAACTTTCCTAAAACTCCAACATGACAAAGGCATTATGGTTCTCATTGTGCAGCTGTAGTCCATGCAACCTTGGTTTTCTCTTCCCCAGGACTTCTCTATCCAGAAAAACATGCGCCTGAGTGACTCTTCAACCTTTATTTCGCAGGACCAGAGAGGACTTCTACATGTCATCCTCAAGTTTCTAGCTTCACAGCTTGGATGTTGAGAGGCTAGAACTCAACCTTTTGAACCTGCTGGTTAAGGTGGCCACTATCCTTTTGATTTTCAAGAGATTCCACGAAGAGGCCATAAGGATAGAAATAGTGGAGGATGGCTGTGAGGGAGAAGCTCTAAATCCCTATTCATGCCCTATGCAAAAACACTTTGAATACCATCTTCATCTCTGTGTGGTCTCAAGACCAACTCTTTAAGAGTTCCTTAGTGAAGTTAGTGCTTACTGTCATTGTGTAGAAGAGAAATCATCTTTCTTCAGCCTTTAGTCCACTTCATGCGAGGCTTGCTTCTGTTGAAGCCTCCCCTAAAGCTGCCCACAGTATCTTGAGATCTCCATGTAGTTTTAAGTCAGCGGATGAAAGCTTCATCCAAGCCACTAGATACCTTTGAGAATGTATCGTGCTTGTCTACAGACAAATCTAAGTTACTTACCTGTAACGGGTGTTCTCCAGGAACAAGCAGGATGTCAGCCCTCACATATGGGTGATGTCTGAGCCAATGGAGCCCTCCGGAGCATTTAAACAACTTTCAAAGAAAGCTTTTGGGACATGCTACCACACTTGCATGGTCCCCTTCCCGCCCAAGGGCACCATCTTGCTCAGTGTCTGTTTTTTTCCGCGGAGTCTAACAGACATCTGTCCTGTTTCCCTGGAAAGAAATACTTGCTAAATAGTCTTAAAATTAGCTTTTCCTGGTTTTCATACCAGTTCCTATTCATGCCTCGAGCTGGCACTGAACCTGGCGCTGTGTTCAGTTCCTTTTTTCCATTTTTGATTGAGGTTTGCCTTGACAGGCATTTATGCCTTTTTTTGCCCAGGGGTCATCAACCGCAGCCGAGTGCTCCCCCACCATGTCCCCCAGTAGGTTCAAAAAAATGTTACTGCTGCAGTCAAACTGTTATTGACTGACACCCATGGCTGCTGCCTATGCTGCCTGGGACCCCAGACCATGACAGCACCTTCTGCGACCTGTCGAAGTCCTCCGAGGCTGCACCGGAGAGATCTGGTAAAATTGCCAGGAGAGACTCGGGTGTCTCTGAGAAGTGCCCTACCCAAGGTCCTTTGAAGGATTCCTCTGCCGGTAGAGACCATGTGAGGTTCCTCAAGGCCGTTGTCCTTGTTTAGGATGTACTTATGAGAGTGCCAGCCCCAGCCCCAAGATCCTCAGTGCCTGTGCCGAAAGCTGCAGAGCCTTCTGGCTTGGAAACCAGAATGGTGGCTCTGGTGCAGAATATCCCCGCTATCCTGGCCCTGCAGTAGGCAGTGATGGCTGGTTCATTTGCATCATCTGCCCTGATGAGCGGGCCCCCAAATATGGGGGAGTCCCCGGCCGTCGAGCTGAGCACCACCAGTAATCTTCGATGCCGGTTGAGGTCCCTTTCCCAGTTCTCGGGCATCCAGTCTTCCCTGACTTGTTTCTGCGACTCGGACCCCAGGTCCTCCGAGGCCACAGACGAGACTGCGCCGGCCTCAAGGAAATGAGTTGCAGGGCCTTGATTTATTGTTACCACTCAACTCAGAGTGGGAGACTAATGATGAGGCATCCCCAGAGGCTAAATGGCACAGACATCCCCTCGGACCAGTCTCCCCCTGGCTGCACTTCCCTCCGGAGGATGTAGCCTTCCATGACTGTCAAGGATATGGCCAGAGCCCCCTCGGTGCAGATCGAGGCAGAGGAGGACCCGCGCACCGAGGAGTTGGAGATCCTCCAATACGAGTCTCCACCCAAGGAAACCCTCACGGTGCCCCTGCAGCCGATCCTTGAGCAGCTACTGCTCAGAATGTGGGAGACACTGGCATCTGTACTGGTGGTGAGCTGGCTCCTCAAAGCTATGTATTGTGTCCGGAAGGGCACAAGGTTCCACAAACCTCAGCTCCCGTAACTCCATGGTTGTTGAGTCAACCATGCAAAAACGTAAGAACCAAAAGACCCACTCTTTTGTTCCCGCCCCCCTCCAGAAGGGAGGCATGAGCCCTCGATGCCCTTGGGTGCACGTGTACCAGGGCTCAATACTGGGTTCAAGCCTATGAATTATACATAGGTATGTACTTAAAGGCTCTAACCCAGGAACTGTTGGGATTTTTGGCTGGCCTTGTTGGGGAGCCCCTCAAATGGTTCCAGACCTTCGGGATCAGGGACTGCTCCAAGTTCCTCTCCCGAGCAGCTTATGACTGTCAGCGGCTTGGGTTACAGCAGCCGGCATTGGTGCCTGATGCTAGGCCTGGCTACAGTCTTCTGACCTCGAGCAATGAGTCCAAGACAAGCTGCTCAACATCCACTGCACTGGGGATAACCTATTTGGCAAATCCATGGTCGACAAGGCGGCTGAAGTTGAAGCCAGCGTGGTGACAACGCCAGAGGCTCTCTCTAAAAAGACCTCATCCATTCCCGCAGGAAACTAACTGGAAAAAGACCTTTGTTCCTGAGGAAGAAGGATCCTTTTCCACAGAGTCACCACTACCAACTCGGGCCAGCAACAAGGTTCTCACCCTAAGAGGCAAGGCCATGGGGCTCAGAAGGCAAAAATTCCAAAGTCTTAAGCTCCAGCTCCCACCCAACCTGGGGAGAACTTTTGACTTTCTGGGCAGGGTCTCCCTTCCCCCAGAAGACCTTCACCAGCCCACAGGGGGTTGCCTGGCTCTCTTTGCTCACAGATGGGCCGACATCACCTTGGACCAGTGGGTACTACAAGTGGTACGGGAAGGATACCACCTCCACTTACAGCAGATACCACCCAGACTCTTTCCAGGAGAGCCGGTACGACCCCTCCTTCACCAGACAGAGCTTGCAGACCTGATCAGGGACAACGCAGTAAAGCCTGTATCCAAACACTTGTGGGAAAAGGGCTTCTACTTGAGGTAATCCTTGTCCCAAAGAGAACGGGCCCTCAGTCCCATACTAGACCTGCAAAACCTGAACAAGTTTCTGGTGAGGGAGAAGTTCAAGATGCTCTTACTTGGAACACTACTGCCTTTATTTTATTTATTTATTTATTTAACAGTTCTTCTATACCACGCTTTTCAGATCAGTGCGGTTTACATTCAACGTCAACTATACAACACAGGCATTCTGAGATGTACACTTTACAATAAACAGGGAAATCAACATGGAAACAACTGGGGAAACTATCTACATTGTAATTGGACGCTGGCGTTGCCCATGTTTTCAGGAGGTTGTTCCTGAGGAGCTGGTGTATAGGGAGGGAAGGAGCAGCCCTCGGAACGTCGACAAACTTCAGAGCTCCCTGGACTTCATCGCTCTTGTCAGCGCTCTCAGTGGCAGAGATAGAGAGGGCAGTCAGGACCTTACTGATGAACTTCGGATACGTGAGGTCTTCTGGTGGTTCCTGAGGGTCAGGGTTGTCGTGGTCCACCATGGAAGAGGAGTGCGACAGAGAAGAGTCTGCTGTGCAGTCAGTCAGTACAGGGGCGGTTGCTGGAGCCAAGACTGGCACAGCAGGGGCCGGTGCTTGCGCGGTCTGACTAGATGCTGTTTCTCCCTCATTTTGTGCAGGGCCAGACACTTCTTGGTGGTTGGTATTAACTGAGCGCTGAGACCATATCCGACGGCGCCGTAGACGGAAGATACTCTCACTAGCCCAGAAGGCTTTAGCCTTCTGGGCTTGGCTAGTAGCCACGCCTCCCGGACCGCCCCTAGCTGACCAGTCTTCGTCTTCCGCCTTGCCGAGTTAGACGTTTATTTTTTTACTCTCACCTCAAGATGAAAAAACCTGGATTCAAGAAGTGCTCCGCATGTTCACGACGTATGGCGAACTCCGACACTCATCTCGTCTGCCTGCTATGCCTGGGGAAGGATCATGCCGTCCAAGACTGCCCTGCCTGCGGCCGTATGTCCCCGAGGGCCCTCAAGTATCGGCGGCATGCTCTTAGAGACCTCCTGTCTCCAACGAATCCCGTGAGTGTGCAGCCTTCCACCAGCGCTCAGGCAATCCAGGCACCGCCGGTGCAGCGATCCTCCTATGCCTCTGCCTCCTCTCTTCCGGCCGGGGACGCGCCTCTTAGATCTAAAGGATGCATGTATCTTAATTCACCCCTCCCCACAGGCAGTACCTAAGTTTCATGGTAGGAGGAGGGCACTACCAGTACACAGTACTACCCTTTGGCCTGGCCACCTCGCCCAAGGGTCTTTAACCAAATCTTTGTTAGTGATATAGCGTAAGGGTTGTCGGGTAAGGTTTGCGTCTTTGCGGATGATACCAAAATCTGCAATAGAGTAGACACCCAGGAAGGTGTAGATAACAGGAGGGATCTAGCTAAGCTTAAAGAATGGTCTAGAATTTGGCAGCTGGGATTTAATGTTAAAAAATGTAAGGTCTGGGCTGCAGCAATCTAAGGGAGCAATATAGTATGGGGGTGAAGTACTTTTGTCCACTAAAGAAGAGCGTGACCTAGGCATGGTTGTGTCTGATGATCTTAAAGTAGCTAAACAGGTAGAAAAGGCAACGGCATAAGCTAGAAGGATGCTTGGGTGCATAAGGAGAGGAATGGCTAGCAGAAAAAAGGAGGTGATAGTCCCTCTGTATAAGTCTTTGGTGCGACCTCATTTGGAGTATTGTGTGCAATCCTGGAGACCGCACCTTCAAAAGGATATAAACAGGATGGAGCTGGTACAGAGGATGGCTACTAAAATGGTTAGTGGTCTTTATTATAAAGCATATGAGGACAGACTTAAGGATATTAATATGTACACCTTAGAGGAAAGGCGGGATAAAGGTGATATGATTGAGATGTTTAAATACCTCTGTGGCATAAATGTACAGGGGGAGAGCCTCTTTCAATTGAAAGCAAGTTCTGCTATGAGGGGACATGGGATGAGGGTGAAGGGGGATAGATTCAGGAGTGACATACGGAAATATTTCGTTATGGAAAGTGTGGTGGATCCATTGAATAGTCTCCCAGTGGAGGTGGTAGAGATGAGGACAGTATCTGAATTCAGAAAAGCATGGGACAAACACAGTGGATCTCTAAAGGAAAAAAGGGGACTGTTGTAGTTATGGAAGGACAGACTAAATAGGCCATGTGGTCTTTTTCTGTCGTCATATTTCTATGTTTCTAAATCTCGGAGTGGTGGCCGCCCACCTGTTCCTACAAAGGGACCTTCATCTTCCCCTACCTAGATGACTGGCTAATCAGGGGTGGCCCAGCCTCAGAGGCCAATCAGGCAATAGAATGTGTATCCCCTCTTCTGGGTTCATCAACTACCCCAAATCCCACCTCTCTCCAGCCCAAAATCTATACTTCATAGGTGCTCAGCTTGACATGCTGCAATTCAAGGCCGTCCTCCCCAGAGAAAGGGCGGAACGCCTCAGACAACTGGCAGGGGGAGGTACAATCTCTCCGGTCAGTGCCAGCTTGTCTCCTCTGTATACTGGGCCATATGGCTTCTACAGTCCACGTAATGTCCTTAGCCCGCTTGCACATGCGGACAGCCCAGTGGTGCCTCTGTTCACAGTGGACTCAGGCTACAGGACAGGGTCAAGGTTACTTGCCAACTGGCGGAATCCAACTGGTGGCAAAACCTACGTCACATCTGGGTGAGTATACCTTTCCAAGCACCCACACCTCAGAGAACCCTGACCATGGACGCCTCCCTCCTAGGTTGGGGGGGGTGCATTGTGGGGACCGCCACACACAAGGCAGCTGATCCCAGGAGTCGCCACTTCTACAGATCAGTCTCCTGGAGCTCAGGGTGATTTTCCTAGCCCTACGAGCGTTCCGCCACCACCTGCGACACCAGTCTATACTGACTGAGATGGACAACAAGGTTACCATGTTCTATATCAACAAGCAGGGGGGCACAGGTTTACTCCCTCTGCCAGGAGGCGTTGGCCCTCCTCTGCTTTGCAGCTCGCAACAACATGCTCTTGCGAGCAGTCTACCTCTCAAGCCTGGACAACTACCTAGCAGACAGGCTGAGCAGAGTTCTTCGGCTGCATGAGTGGTGCTTGGACCCAGAGTGGCCAAGAGGCTCTTCCACTTCTAGGGCAGGTCTGTGATGGATCTATTTGCCTCTCCAGACAATGCGCAGCTGCCTCGCTTCTGCACGTTCCACCTGCACCCAGAGAGGGTAGCGGCAAAAGCCTTCTGGATCTTGTGGTCCGAGGGCCTACTTTGTGTTTCCACTAACACCGCCCCCCTTGTTGCCAGGACCCTCTTCAAGGTCCAGAGGGAGAGGGTGTCAGTTATACTAATTGCCCCCATGTGGCCCAGGCAGCCCTGGTTTCCACTGCTACTCTCCCTGTCCGTGGCACACCCAGTCCTGCTGGGCTTAGCCCTGGACCTCCTGTCTCAGAAGGGGGATTCTCTCCTGTACCCCAATTTGGGGTCCCTAATGCTAGAGGAAGAACAAGATCGGCTTTCTTAAAGCTACGAGAGTTAAAGAAAAAGTTTCAGCCTCGAATTGGAATGTTACAAGATGCTCAAGGTTCTATGTTGAATGATGCTGAGAAGATCAAGAAAAGGTGGAAGGAATATACAGAGTTTTTATATGATAAAGATCAAGTGGACCAACAGCCGTTTCAACCTGTACCTTATGATCGGGAACCATTGGTGATGAAAGAAGAAGTTGAAGCAGCATTGAAAGCCTTATCAAAGAACAAAGCACCAGGCATTGATAGCATTCCCATAGATGTATTACAGCAATCTGATGCAGCTGTTACCGTACTTACAAGGCTCTGCCAAGAAATATGGAAGACAACATCATGGCCAACTGACTGGAAAAGATCTGTGTTTATACCAATCCTAAAGAAAGGTGATCCAACTGACTCTGGAAATTATTGCACAATCGCTCTGATCCCACATGCCAGAAAGATTCTACTGAAGATTATTCAAAAGAGACTACAACCATACCTGGAACAAGAACTACCTGAAGTGCAAGCAGGGTTCAGGAAAGGGCGAGGAACGAGAGACATCATTGCAGATGTGAGATAGATCCTTGAAAAGACAAAAGAATACCAAAAGGATATCTATTTGTGCTTTATCGACTATAGCAAGGCTTTTGACTGTGTAAACCATGAGAAACTCTGGGCCACATTAAGAAGCATGGGTATACCAGAACACCTGATCGTACTCTTACACAATCTGTACATTGATCAAGAAGCAACAGTTGGAATGGAACAGGGAGAAACAGAATGTTTTAAAATAAGCAAAGGTGTAAGACAAGGCTGTATACTTTCCCCCTACCTGTTTAATTTATATGCAGAACAAATCATCAGAAGGATTGTATGAAGACAACAGAGGTGTGAAGATTGGTGGAAGACTCAACAACCTTCGCTATGCTGATGATACTACATTACTGGCTGAAAGTGAAGATGATCTGAAACGTTTGCTTCTCACAATCAAAGAACATAGTCTCAAAATGGGCCTGCACCTTAATGTAAAGAAGACAAAGATCATGACAACTGGCATAATCAACAGGTTCATCGTTGAAGGAGAAGAAATTGAAATCGTGAACAACTTTAATCTACTTGGATCAACTATCAATAAAGAAGCAACAAGCAGTCAAGAAATCAGACGACGCATTGCTCTTGGCAGAATTGCTATGAAAGACCTAGATAAGATTCTCAAGAGCAGAGATGTCTCTCTCCATACAAAAATTTGACTTGTTCAAGCCAGGGTATTTTCAATAACATCATATGGATGTGAAAGCTGGACAGTGAAAAAGACAGGAAGAAACTTGATGCCTTTGAATTATGGTGCTGGCGGCAAATACTGTGTATACCATGGACTGCCCGAAGAACAAACCAGTCGGTACTAGAGGAGATCAAACCTAAGCTTGCTTTCTTTATTTATTTATTTATTTAACATCTCTTATATACCGCACTATTACCATCAGCGCGGTTTACATGGAACAAACATATACATACAGAAAAACTGTAATGCATTTTACAAGTAACAGGAATTTGAACTTGGTAGTAAGGGAAACTATATACACTATATAACTATATACAATAGTCTATACACATTAGTCACAGTTGAAGTTGTCTTGACCTGATTATGGATGTAGTGTTTCTCTTGTGTAAAACTAAATCGGGAAATAGCTTAAGAAGAGGTGGTGTTTGAGGCTTTTTCTGAATTGTGTTAGGCTGGTTATGGCTCTAAGTTCTGGTGGTAGTGCATTCCAAGCTGTTGGGGCATGAATGTTGAAGGCTCTTTTAGATGTTTCCTTATTGTATCTGACTGTTTGTCTTGGGATTGTTAATGCGTTTATAGTAGTTGATCTTCTGGATCTATTGGGAGTCTGTGTGTGTATGAGGTTGGTGATCGTTGATGGTGCTTGATTGTTTAAGGCTTTGAAGGTAATGATTAGTATCTTGTAGTGGAATCTTGCGTTGATTGGTAACCAGTGGAGTCTTTTTAGAATTGGAGTTATGTGGTCTGTTTTTGATATTCCTTCGAGTACTCTGGCAGCGGTGTTCATCGCCAATTGTAGAGGATTTAAAGATGATTGCGGGAGACCATGTAGAATTGCATTTGCGAAGTCGAAATGAGGCATCACCAAGGCTTGGTAGACAGTTCTGAAGTCTGTTTAGAAGCTCAGATGACAAGACTTCACCTTTCATACTTTGGACACATCATGCGAAGAGAGAGATCATTAGAGAAAGACGACATGCTTGGCAAGATAGGTCAACGCAAAAGAGGAAGGCCAGCAATGAGATGGATCGATACAATAACAGCAGCTACGGATACCAGTCTGTCAACAATGAGCCGCCTGACTCAAGACCGAACACAATTTAGGATAGCTATCCAGAGGGTCGCCATGAATCGACTCCGACTCGACGGCACTTAACAACAACAACAATGCTAACAGTGTAGCTGCTGAAAGGGTAGCATTGGCCCCTTTCAATTTTTCAGAAGTCGAAGAGATCCTATTGGTCTCCTAAAAGCCCTCAACCAGACATGCTTTTGCTTTTAAGTGGAGGAGATTCTCCACCTGGCATGTGGAAAGAAGGGAGAACACCTTCTCCTGCTCTGTGCAGTTAGTACTCTAGTACCTACTGCACTTGTTCCACACTGGACTGAAGTCTAATTCAGCGAGGGTGTAGCTGAGTGGGATAGCTGTTCACCACCACCCTGTCGAGGGAAAATCCTTCCCGGGCCAGCCCCTGGTCTCCAGGTTCTTCTGGGGCCTCCTGTTATTCAAGCCCCTCTCCACTTTCTGGCAGCAGAGTGGGACCTCACGTGGTGCTCTCGCAGCTCATCAGACCACCATTTGAGCCCCTAGCTACTTACCTCCTGCGGTATCTTTCTTGGAAGGTGGCCTTCCTGGTGGCCCTCACATCTGCTCGGAGAGTGAGCGAACTCCAGCCCCTGGTGGTGGATCCACCATATACAGGGTTCTACAAGAGCAGGGTAGTGCTCCAAACTCATCCCAAATTCCTTATGAAAATATCTCCTTTTCACTTCAACCAAGAGGTGGTCCTCCCCACCTTCTTCCTGCGGCCCCATGCTGGTCAGGAGGAACTAGTACTTTATACACTGGATTGCATATGGGCCCTGTCCTCCTCCTACTTACAGTGGACAGGGCCATCGCAAAACTCTTCAACTTTTTCGTGTCTTATGACCCTAGCAGACTAGGATTCCCTGTGACTAAGTGAACTCTGTCTGCTTGGGTGATGGACTGTATTGCCCTCGTCTTTGAGCGAGCTGGCCTCTCCCTTGAGCACCTGATCACAGCGCATCACGTGAGAATTCAGTGGCCAACCTCCGCTTGGTGCTGGAGATCTGCAGTGCTGCCACATGGTCTTCAATTCACATGTTTGCAACTCACTACTGCCTAGAGCAAGTCCCGCATGGACAGTGTGTTTGCCAAGGCAGTTCTCTGTGATATTCTCGGGTGTAGGCAACTCCTGCCCTCTAACCCTTCTGTGTTCAGGCTACCAGTGATAGTGTTGCTGGACACTAGGGTCTTGCAGAGTCTCTCAGTGGGACTCACCTCCTGCAACTTGCAGCTACCCGATTGGTCAACATTGGCGCTGTCATGGCTCTGTCCTTGGCAGCCTGGAGTAGGGAGTCCCATATATGAGGACTGACTTCCTGCTTGTTCCTGGAGAAAGCATAGTTACTCACCTGTAACAGGTGTTCTCCAGGGACAGCATGAATCAATCCTCCCTCCTCCCCTGGAACTTGCCTCCCTACCTTGTTTTATTGTTAATACCACCCTAGCTATGTCGTCCGACTTGTGTTCACACAAAAAATCAATTGGTCACTGAACGAAATGCAAACCTCAAAAAAACAAAATGTGGTGTTCACTTTCAACACTGTGAAGGATCAGAAATAACACACGAGGTCTCAGTATAAAAAAACACTGCTGTCTTTAGGTTCGCACCCAATAGCAGCAATCGTGTTATATCACATTAATGACCTCAAACATGTATAATAAAACACCGATGCCAGTCCTTATGATGTTAATAACTAAAAAAGATCATTTCCAAAAATGGAGTAATATACTCAACTTCAAAAAAGGACTGGGCACTTCAAATCCACTTATGATCCCAACGTACAGCCCCGGTACCAGCCAGACGTTTCAGAACAATTTCTTCAGGGGACTGTTAAGAAAACTACCTTAAAACACAAACAAAAAAACCAGTAAGCCATCACCCTCACAAAATCAAAATTTATAATTTATAATAAACCCACAACCTAAAATCCCACTTACCAAAGATGCTGCCCACGTTAATACATTCTTCTACACCGGCAGTCAAATATCGACCGCCAGCTTACAAAAAACGCCGCACATGCGGACTCCATTTTTAAACCCCCGTTATATAGCACTTCCCTAATTCCATCCAATCAAAACACTAGCAGACCACCAGAAAACAAACCTCAGCGGCAAAACAATACCATAGAGAAGCTACTCTCCACAGTGTATACCACTTATTTACAAACAAGCAGACCACTCTATCTGTCCATTCAGACCCTTCGGAGCTAGAGTATTCAAACTGAAAATCAGCCGTTGTTCTCCCTTAATAAGGATCTGATCCACCGTCTTCCCTTGACTACCAGACAGTACTTGCTCTAAACATAAACATCGTAACTGATCAAATGTATGTTCTTTCTCCACACTATGTTGTACCATGGGAGCTTCTAAACATTTGCGATTCAGACGGCTTCGGTGTTCCCTCATACGAGTACGAAACGGACGGATTGTCTTCCCTATATAGCAAAGACCACAAGGACATAAGACCGCATAGACCACATTACTTGAGTCACAGGTGGTCTGACCCCGAATGCGCACTGAAACCCCCTGGTATGTAAAGGTATCTACACTCAACGTAATTGCACAGATGTCACACGTGCCACACGCGGAGTACCCACCCACTCGAAGGGCTACCAACCCTTCCTCTCCAGACGGTACTATCGCCGGACTAAGTATATCCTTCAAATTGTGATCTCTCTGCCATACACATCGTACAATTTTATTGTCTAAACCTGGTACCGCAGCCAATACATTACTATGCTTACGGAAAATTCTCTGAAGATCAACACTTAGAGGGGAGTACCTAGTAATAAAATTAACATGTGTTTCAATTGAGTTCGTTCTCTAGTAGACCCTACTTCCAATAATGCTGTTTGATGGTTAAACAGCGCTCTAGTACTGTATGTGCTTGTTTTACAACCGACTTGGGGTACCCTCGCTGAAGAAAATTGGTTTGTAGTATCTGAGATTTCCGCTTAAAATCATCCCTATCTGAACAATTACGCCTAAAGCGTAAGAATTGAGAAAAGGGGAGCCCTGCCTTTAATCGCGGCGGATGCATACTACCAAATTGTAGAAAAGTGACCCTATCCGTGGGCTTCCTAAAAACCGTAGTAGACCACCCCGACGGAGTACACATCACACGAACATCCAGATAATTGAGTGTTTCATGATAAGTAGAAGTAAATTTAATATTTACATTACAAGCATTAATCCACACCAAAAATTTGTCTAGCAGCTCGACTGTACTCTGCCACAAAAGAAAAATATTGTCTATGTATCGTTTCCACAATACTATGTGGGAAGAATACATAGACGATACAATCCACTTCTTCTCAAAGAACCCCATATAAAAATTTGCTATGGACGGGGCGCACGTAGCGCCCATAGCAACCCCGGAATTTTGCTGATAAAATAGCCCTTGAAACACAAAATAATTACGATAAATAGCTAGCCTCGCCAGATTAAGAAGAAATTCCCTCTTCAACTCTGTCATGTCATCTCGCAGGCTGAGAACCTGTTCAACTACTGATAGGGCTGCCCCCTGCGGGATATTTGTATATAGTGCAACTACATCTAGCGTCACTAGGAGAACATCAGGTTGACTTGCTAAGGGGCGCTGTTTTCAAGAACATTCAAAAAGTGAGTAGTGTCTCTCAAAAAAGAGGGTATTTCTTCAGCGAGGGTACCCCAAGTCGGTTGTAAAACAAGCATATACTAGAGCGCTGTTTAACCATCGAACAGCATTATTGGAAGTAGGGTCTACTAGAGAACGAACTCAATTGAAACGCATGTTAATTTTATTACTAGGTACTCCCCTCTAAGTGTTGATCTTCAGAGAATTTTCCGTAAGCATAGTAATGTATTGGCTGCGGTACCAGGTTTAGACAATAAAATTGTACAATGTGTATGGCAGAGAGATCACAATTTGAAGGATATACTTAGTCCGGCGATAGTACCGTCTGGAGAGGAAGGGTTGGTAGCCCTTCGAGTGGGTGGGCACTCCGCGTGTGGCACGTGTGACATCTGTGCAATTACGTTGAGTGTAGATACCTTTACATACCAGGGGGTTTCAGTGCGCAATCGGGGTCAGACCACCTGTGACTCAAGTAATGTGGTCTATGCGGTCTTATGTCCTTGTGGTCTTTGCTATATAGGGAAGACAATCCGTCCGTTTCGTACTCGTATGAGGGAACACCGAAGCCGTCTGAATCGCAAATGTTTAGAAGCTCCCATGGTACAACATAGTGTGGAGAAAGAACATACATTTGATCAGTTACGATGTTTGTTTAGAGCAAGTACTGTCTGGTAGTCAAGGGAAGACGGTGGATCAGGTCCTTATTAAGCGAGAACAACGGCTGATTTTCAGTTTGAATACTCTAGCTCCGAAGGGTCTGAATGGACAGATAGAGTGGTCTGCTTGTTTGTAAATAAGTGGTATACACTGTAGCTTCTCTTTGGTATTGTTTTACCGCTGAGGTTTGTCTTCCGGTGGTCTGCTAGTGTTTTGATTGGATGGAATTAGGGAAGTGCTATATAACAGGGGTTTAAAAATGGAGGAGTTAACATGTAGTCTGCATGCGCGGCGTTTTTTGTAAGCTGGCGGTCGATATTTGACTGCTGGTGTAGAAGAATGTATTAACGTGGGCAGCATCTTTGGTAAGTGGGATTTTAGGTTGTGGGTTTATTATAAATTATAAATTTTGATTTTGTGAGGGAGATGGCTTACTGGTTTTTTCGTTTGTGTTTTAAGGTAGTTTTCTTAACGGTCCCCTGAAGAAATTGTTCTGAAACGTCTGGCTGGTACCGGGGCTGTACGTTGGGATCATAAGTGGATTTGAAGTGCCCAGTCATAAGAACATAAGATATGCCATACTGGGTCAGACCAAGGTCCATCAAGCCCAGTATTCTGTTTCCAACAGTGGCCAATCTAGGTCATATGTACCTAGCAGTTTCCCCAAGAGACACAAGTTCCACAATGCTTGTACTGGGTCAAGCATTGATATCTTCGGTCACTTCTTAATAATGGTTTATGGACCTTTCCTCCAGGAACTTGTCCAAACCTTTTTTAAACCCAGCTACACTAACAGCCTTTACTACATCCTCCGGTAACAAATTCCAGAGTTTGATTACACGTTGAGTGAAAAAATATTTTCTTTTATTAGTCTTAAATAGTTTACCCTGTAGCTTCATTGCATGTCCCCTAGTCTTTCTATATTCTGATAAGGTAAACAATCGATCTACGTTTACCCGTTCCACTCCGTTCATTAATTTATAGACTTCTATCTTATCTCCCCTCAGCCGTCTCTTTTCCAGGTTAAAGAGCCCTAACCTTTTTAGCCTTTCCTCATAGGAGTATCCTTCCATCCCCTTTACCATTTTGGTGGCTCTTCTCTGAACCTTTTCTAAAATCGCTATATCCTTTTTAAGATACGGCGACCAGAATTGCACACAATATTCAAGGTGCGGTCTCACCATGGAACGATATAGAGGCATTATAATATCTTGTTTTATTTTCCATTCCTTTCCTTATCATACCTAGCATTCTATTTGCTCTCTTGGCTGCCGCTGCACACTGGACCGAGGGTTTTAACATGGTATCCACAATGACGCCTAAATCTTTTTCCTGGGTGGTGGTTCCTAATGTGGAACCTTGCATCGTGTAACCATAGTTTGGGTTGTTCTTCCCTAGGTGTGCATAACCTTGCACTTGTCCACATTAAATTTCATCTGCCATTTTGATGCCCAGTCTTCCAATTTATCAAGATCCTCTTGCAATTTTTCACAATCCTCTTGGGTTTTAACAACTTTAAATAGTTTTGTCATCTGCAAATTTGATAACCTCACTCGTTATTCCACTTTCCGGTCCTTTTTTGAAGTTGAGTATATTACTCCATTTTTGGAAATGATCTTTTTTAGTTATTAACATCATAAGGACTGGCATCGGTGTGTTATTATACATGTTTGAGGTCATTGATGTGATATAACACGATTGCTGCTATTGGGTGCGAACCTAAAGACAGCAGTGTTTTTTTATACTGAGACCTCGTATGTTATTTCTGATCCTTCACAGTGTTGAAAGTGAACGACACATTTTGTTTTTTTGAGGATGTCATCCGACTTAGCAAGATGGCACCCTTGGGCGAGAAGGGGACCACACATTCATGGTAGCATGTCCCAAAGGCTTTCTTTGAAAGCTGGGAAAATGCTCTGCACAGGCTCTGTTGGCACAGACATCACCCATATGTGAGGGAGGGTCGTGAGGACTGATTTCTGCTGTCCCTGGAGAACACCTGTTACGGGTGAGTAACTACACTTTCTGTGCTCTTCTGTTCTGGCACTCTAGGGGTCATGGTCGGCGTGGTCCAGCTATATCTGAGGTTACAAGCTCATTGCATCCTTCATCTTCTCAGATGATTGTATACTCGGGGTGCTCCGTATCTTCTCCTGTTTACATGTTCAGTGAGCTGCAGGGTTGGCCTGCAGGTTGCATGTACAGATTCACCAGTGCTTGCTTTGCTGGAGACATGTTTTGGAGAGGCAGTGTGCTGGTGCTGCCTGGCAGCCTTGTTTATGGAGACAGTGCATTTGTGTATGTTGTGTTTGTGTTGCCTGGATTCTTGCTTTTTTTCTCTTGGGTTGACCTAGAAGGGCACCGGTGTGGTGGACCCTAGGTCTTGCTCTGCAGTCTGTGCATGTGAGGCAGTCCACCTCTTTAGTGGGAAGCTGCTGCATGGGGTGTTTCCCCTTTCATTCTGAAGAGATGCTTGTAGTGGACGACAGCAACTTCTGTGTATCCCACACCCTGCCATAGCAGCTTTATGCTTGATCCGCTTGATGTCCTCCCTTGGTGGCCTCTTTCTCAGGGTACTCTGTTCCTCTGGAACACACACCTGCCTCTATGGCTTCATGTTTTTTTCTGGAAAAGCTGCTCCTTCTGTGCTCGCCAGGTTTGCTCTGAAGATCTGTCCTCTCAGCACCTCTTGTCTTCCTCTGCTGTCCACACAATCTGTTCACTAAGTAGGCGCTCCATGTTTTGCTCAACAGGGTAATTGCTCTGTGCATCCATATCTTCCTCAGGGGGGCTGCATGCTCAGTGCAGTGTTTATCTTTTTGGGAGAATGCATGTTTTGAGCACCCTATGTGTATTTCTTGGTGCTCAGGTCTTGTTGGTGATGCAGCATGCTTCTTGGGGAGCTTCTCCTGCGATTTTTAATTGATGCAGAAGGCAGCTAGCTTGTTCTCTATCAAAGTGAAGTAGGAGTGGTGGTAGTGGCGGTAGTTTTTTTTTTTTTTTTTTCTCTCTCTCTTCCAGATAGCAGTCTTTCTGTGAGCATTATTTAGGGCCACATCATTTACCAAAATCTTTTGGGTCACTGTTCCTGGGAAGCTTCTTGAGGGACTGGTTCTTTTTTTTTTTTTTTTTAAACTTTTATTTTCATTTTGCAACAAACAAAAGAAACAACACGCCAAAAGAGACAAAACAGGTATACAATAAGGAAAAGTAAACCCATTACCCCCCACCCCGATGCTTCTTCTCTACCCGATTATATCAGCATGTGAGCGCTTCCAATTAACAGTGATTATACATCAAACGATCAAAAGAGTATCTACAATACAGCATGATCATGGGACAGAGATATATACAAAGTTAGACAGTCAGATGAGAGCATTTAGCAAAATGTACATAGTCATTGAGCAGCTTCCATTGAGACCAATGAGAAGGAGTCTGAACGGAGGAAGCGAACAGACGAGGTATTTGTTCATATTTACTGTAAAGACAGGCATGATTCCACCATTCATTGGGGCTCAGATGGGAGCTAATTTTCCAGTATTACTTAATTAGGGAAATAGCAATGCCAAGCATAAAGTTCGAAAGGAGATAAGCCATTTTTGGGAGAGAGGGGATCCCCGCAATTGGGCGAAGTCCCACTATCCTCCAAGAAAGGGGCTCCTGAGAGTGCGAGATAGACTAAATACGACCCCAGACCCGACGCCAGTAATACTGTAGTGCGGGATATTCATGCATAACATGAGGCAATGAACCAATGGCCGCAGGACGTGTCCAGCAACCATTGCCCAGAGTAGTGTTCCATTTGTCTAATCTGTGAGAAGTGTAAAAACACCGGTGGGCTAGAAAGAAGAGGGTCTGAGTGAGTGAGGCGGATCGAGAACCCGTGTCCCTCTACTCCAGATAAGGCTCCATTGCTCCGAGGTCAAAGTCACATGCAATTCTCTCTCCCATACTTTCTGCGCTATAGGGGTATCTCTAGTTATAGCATTACATAAGGTTTAGTAAAATTGGATGCTACACCCGGTGAACTACCGAGAGATCGGAAAGTCTCCAATCAACCTTATGTAGGGAATGCCGATGGCGGGAGTACTCTAGTGCTCCGAAGGCGATGCTGAAGTTGCACTGACCAGAGTCGGGAGTCTAAAGATTGCATAAGAGTATTAAAGGCACCTAAAGTGTCTAAAAGCATTGGTAGATAGTGGGAGTCTGATGGGAGAGTCATACCAGGGAGAAAGGTAAGAGGAATCGGTTTGCAAAGGCCCGCTTCTATATCTAGCCACACAGGTCTACTCGGTACTGGATCTTCCAACCAACGAGCACCTTGTTTGAGAAGAAAAGATTGAGGGAACACTTGAGTAAAATCGCCACCAAGTATTAATGGAGCATTGGCAGAGGCCAAGGCCAACTGCGCA
Source organism: Ichthyophis bannanicus (assembly GCA_033557465.1). Lineage (NCBI taxonomy): Eukaryota > Metazoa > Chordata > Amphibia > Gymnophiona > Ichthyophiidae > Ichthyophis > Ichthyophis bannanicus. The sequence goes on from CM066044.1 coordinate 158,075,794, forward strand.
ATACTTGCATAGTAAGCAGGGTTGTCCACATTCGGGGCATAATGCAAATACACGTGAATTCACTATCTCCAACCTCAAGGTGTACACGGGCCCATCTACCCTCCTTGTCAGCGCTAATATCAGGTACAGTAGCATGCAAAGACTTCTTAACCAGAATGGTTATCCCGTACCATTTGGAAACGGTGGGAGAATAGGCAGCTACCATGTGAGGCTTAGCATTGAGTTTCAGTGTTTCAGCAGAGTTTAAATGCGTTTCCTGAAGAAACACTAAATCAACATGCTCATGGCTAAGATAGCTAAGGATTTTCTTTCCTTTGAGTGGACCATTAATGCCTTTGACGGTGAATGATAAGATTTTACATAAGGCCATTCAGAAAAGTTAAAGTTCTGAGCATGATAGCACACATAATTTCACTGTGTCCCTCAAACTGACTGTATCTGGCTGTACACATGACATAGGAAAAATAAGCTAATATAATACAATGAAGCGCCCCACATTAACAAAGAAAACCGCAGTACGGTAGAGGAGAAGCAAAACCCCAAAATTACTGGCGACCATGTGTCTGCGGGGAGAAACCCCAGAGAAGGCCGAAATTGAAAAAACACATAACCTGTAGGACTGTGCGTGCTCCGAATCCGACCGAGGCACACATCATGAAGGGATAGGAGACCAAAAAAACAAAAGTCATATAGAGAAAGAAAGAAAGTCCAGGCTATTTCTGTGCTTGGCTATGACCGCCGCATCGGGCCCTTCAAAATGGCGGATAGAGCCGGCAGATAAGAGTCCAAGATTTGGGATTAGCGCATCTGCTCTGCTTCTTTGGAGTCTAAAAATGTTGATAGTAGATCAGGATCTTCGAACGTCCTGGTTTGGTTGTGGAGAGTCACTCGGAGCTTCGCTGGATACAACAGGCCAAAGCGAGCCTGTAGCTGTTGAAGTCGAGGGCGAAAAGCAAGGAGTTTCTTCCGACGGTCAACGGTAGGCTTTGCCAAATCAGGAAAGAAGGAGACCTTACGACCTTCAAATTCCAAATGATGATTCGCTCGGGCAGCATGTAAAATTTGTTCCACTTGTTGATATCGTAGCAAGCTAAAGATAATAGGCCGGGGGGTCGTGCGGTTGAGCGCCATGTGGGTAGGAACACGGTGTGCTCGATCGATTTCCAGTTCTCTGTGAAAAGTGATCTTCAGCAAGGAGGGAAGAGTTTTGAGCAAGAATTCTCTTATATCTCCTGCTTCCACCCCCTCCGGCATTCCGAGGAGCCTCACATTGTTGCGACGGGCTCGATTATTGCTATCTTCTAACTCCTTTTGAAGATTCTGTATCTGGCGCTCAGCCTTGTCCAGTTTGCCCAAGCGCACCTCGTGCGAGTCGAGGACCCCCGCCATGTTGTCCTGCCGTAATGAAAGACTTTCAAGTCGGTCCTGGAGCACTCCAAAGTCTTCTCGCATGGCTCGAAGCGCTTCTCCATTGGACTGCACCAATTCCTTCACGCCGCGTATTTCCTCCAAAATCTCCAGGTGCATTTCGGGGTTTTCACGAAATGGGACCATCTTCTGTGGGGAGGACACCTCTGTTTTGGAGCGTTTTCCGTGAGAAGAAGGAGACCCGAAGTCCAAGCGCGCTGGTTTATGGGCCGCCATCCCCCCCGAGGTGCCCCGGTCAGCTCGGAGCGAAATAGTAAATTTATATAGGTATTAAGTCAGGATTCTAAGTAGGCCTCTCGGGAGCTTCAACGCAAAGCGTCCTACCCGCTGGACATCAGGCTCCGCCCCCTTGAGGGACTGGTTCTAATTATTTAGCTTCTCAACTGGGGGCTTGCTTCTTTGTGCATTGCCCCTAGATGTTGCTCACATTAAGTTGCTCTGCTTTGGAGCCCTTTGCTTGTGGGCTTTTTTTTTTTTTGCAGTATTGCTAGCATTCGTGGGTAAACTTGCTGAGGCAGGTTGTCATATGGATCTTGTACTCCTGAAAGTCTTTTGGTTGGGTAGCCCTCGCTTTCAGAAGGGGCCAGTGTTACCTTGTTGGAGGTGCATAGCAGTGGACAAGGGTGTTGGAGAATCTGGCTTAGGATAGCTTACAAAGTGATTTGTCTGGAATGCCTTGTCTCCCCACCACCCCCTCCTCAGACTATAAAGCTGTGATGCACCCCACTCATCAGCACTGGTCTAACAGGATGATGAGGAAGTTGAAATTTGTTACCTGCTAATTTCCTTTCCTTCAGTCTTGCTAGACCAGTACACGACTTGCCCAGGCAGACTAGAGCTCTTTAGGTGTTTCAGGGCCTTCTCAGTTAATTGGACCCTCATAGGTACTATTGGGATGGTTCTGATTCAGTTATTTCCCAGTCTTACCACGCTGAGAGTTTGAGGGTCTATTAATGTTCTAGTGTTTTTCAGATCTGCTTTCGCAAGAATATAGTGGCAAGTATCAGGGTTGCATCACTAGTTATGTTGGTTTGATGGCATTACTGAAGCTTGAAGTTCTGTCTCTATCTACTGGTTGGGAAGCATAACCCAGTTTCTAGCAGTACTTGAGAAAAGGAAATTTAGTTATAACAAATTTCATCAGATGGGGAGTGTATGTTTATATATAAAATGTGTGTATGGTTTGTTTTTTTTTTTTAAAGACCTGCTTCTACTGACCAAGACTGAAATGTGTAAACTGTTTGTTTCAGCATTAATTTATGCATTCCTGAAGGCTCCCTGATTGCTGTTGTTGGTCAAGTTGGCTGCGGAAAGTCTTCCTTGCTGTCTGCGCTTTTAGGAGAAATGGAGAAAAGAGAAGGCTATGTATCTCTCAAGGTGTGTCTAAATGTGTGTGCCAAAAAGGCCAGTACAGCGGATGTAGCACAAACTGATTGCATAATGGCTATGCAAGACCTAGGCAGAAATTTAGCTTAGGTCTTGTTCTGATAAAGGCTTCCTGGCTGAAATCTTCAGGATTTTGTCTGGATGGACCCAGGTTTCTCTTAACTCCTATTAAGATGCCTGTAAGAATGTGCATTATAAAACATATTGACATGAAAGCTTGTTGGGCCAAGATTTTTTTAGCTAGTGCAACTATGATAATCAAGAAGTTTGATGCAATGTAACTAAAATTTTGTTATACTGTATAGTGTAAATTCTACGGATATCGGATACTGTGGATTTAATTTACATGCAATGTCTTCATACTGCTGTCTGTGTATGTATAAATATTATAAAAAAAAATTTATATGTATCTTTTTGCAAAGGGTTCAGTGGCTTTTGTTCCTCAGCAAGCTTGGATACAGAATGCCTCTCTGAAGGACAACATCCTTTTTGGAGGAGAAGTAAATGAAAGCCGCTACAAGCGAGTGATTGAGGCCTGCGCTCTGCTGCCCGATTTAGAGATTCTGCCTTCTGGAGACAAGACAGAAATAGGAGAAAAGGTTTCTAAAGCGCACTGTTTCTGGCATGTCAAAATTTGTTTAGTGGGTAATTTTATAAGGAGATGCATAAAGATGATGCATTTATCTGCGTAAATCACTTATTTTTAAGAACGTATGCATGTAAATGGACACACTTAGGTGTGCTTTAGCTGGTCGCTATTCTGTAAGCACATATGCAAGACTGATTATGTGCTTATCTCCAGGAACAAGCAGGAATGAGTCCTCACATATGGGTACGTCGGAACCGACGGAGCCTGCGCGGGAAAGCTCCCCAGCTTCCCAGAAAGGAAGCTTTTGGGGCCTCCCACAGCGCATGCGCGCTGCCTTCCCGCCTTCCTGACCAACTCTCTTCAGTTCTTCTTTTTCCGCGGAGCCAGCAGGTCGTGTTCCTGTCACCGCTGAAGAAATTGTTATACCGCTGCTGATCGCTGGAAGTAGCGGTATATAAATGTGCAGTAAATAAATAAATAAATAAATTTTAATTTGTTTCTTTGACCGCGTGTCTGCCTTCCCCGATTCCTTCTTTTGCTAAAGCACACTCAAGATGTTTCAAAGTTCTCCAACAGAGCAGCCTTTGACTCTTTTGAGGGGGCAAGCAGAGCCTCTGGCATTGCCATAGTTGCTCGCAGACTGGCTTGGCTCCAGGCCTCTGATTTGGAACCCTGGGTACAAGAAGGCTTGGGCAATCTGCCCTGTTCAGGTGAAAATCTGTTTGGCAAAGAGTGGCAAATCAAAGCCACTCAAATGGATGCAGAGAATGCTGCTTTAGATAGACTTTCTAAGTCTACCTCTACCCCTGCCAAGAAAAAACCTTTTAAGAAAACTTTCTATAAAAAGACCAGATTTTCCACAAATACTGGCCAGCAATCTTCCCAAGTTCGCTTTGCTCCTAAGCGTCAGCAAACTAAACAGGCCAGAACAAAGTCTACAGGGGCTGCTACAATCCAGCAGTCCCAACCTCCTCAGGGTTTTTGACTTGATTCTAGAGAACTTAACCTTTCTGGCTCTGCAACAGCCAGAACCTCTCACCATTCCAGGAAGGTTAGCTCATTTTGCTCCCAGATGGGAACAAATCACATCAGAACCGTGGACCCTCTCTATCATCAGAGAGGGCTACAAACTACATTTCTCCAGCCTTCCTCCCCATACCATGGTGAGACAGTTCAGTTCTCCCCCATCTCTCCTGTACCTGTTGGGTCAGGAGGTGACCACTCTTCTCGCCCAAAAGGCAATAGAAGAGGTTCCTCTTCCTCAACAAGGGTCAGGTTTCTACTCCCCTTATTTTCTCATTCCCAAGAAAACAGGGGGGTACAGACCCATTCTGGATCTCAGAGAATTGAACAAATTCCTATACAAAGAGAAATTCAAAATGCTTTCTCTAGGTACTCTCCTTCCATACCTACAGAGTCAGGACTGGCTTTGTTCTCTAGATCTCAAGGATGCGTACACACATATACTCATCTATCCATCCCACAGAAAATTCCTACGGTTTCTGTTCCAGGGAAAACATTTCCAATACAGAGTACTCCCCTTCGGTCTAGCCTCTGCTCCAAGGGTATTTACCAAATGCATGGCAATAGTAGCTGCATTTCTACGCACTCTGGGGATCTTTGTCTTCCCATACCTGGACGACTGGCTCATCCGAGCTCCATCTCAGTCCGAGGCTCAGACTTCCCTGGACCACACCAGACGCATACTGCAGTATCTGGGACTTGTCATCAATCTGCCAAAGTCTCAACTCACCCCTACTCAGTCCCTAGATTTCATAGGGGCCTGGCTAGATACTACCACTGCAAGGGCCTATCTTCCTCAGGCCCGTTGCCACCGTCTAGTGCACTTGGCCTCTCAAATTCAGTCCAGAAGCCACTTGACTGCCAGAGAGATGCTACAACTGCTAGGCCACATGGCATCCACAGTTCATGTGGTGCCTTATGCTCGCCTACATATGAGAGCAGCTCAATGGACCTTGTCCACCCAGTGGACCCAAGCATCAGGAGCCCTCTCAGACCAAATAGCAACCTCAAAACGTCTTTTTTGGTCTCTCCAATGGTGGATATCCACTCAAAATCTGTTGTTGGGGGCCCCCTTCCAACCTTTGTTACCCCAAGCAACTCTCACTACAGATGCCTCCCAAACAGGTTGGGGAGCTCATCTCCAAGACCTCTCCACTCAGGGCATTTGGTCTCCACAGGAGACCACCCTTCATATCAACCTTTTGGAGCTGTGAGCAATTTTCCTTGCTCTCAAGGTCTTTCATACCCTCCTCATCAACATGACAGTCCTTGTTCATACCGACAATCAAGTAGCCATGTTCTACATAAACAAACAAGGAGGGACTGGCTCTCTGTCGCTTTGCAACGAAGCTCTAAAACTGTGGGCCTTCGCCAGAGAGCATCGGATCCATCTCCTGGCAGTGTACCTCCCAGGAATCCAAAACTCTTGGGCAGACAGACTCAGTCGAGTTCTGCTTCCACACGAATGGTCCCTGCACATGAATCAGGTACTCAGAATCTTTCAGGAATGGGGGACCCCGGACATAGACCTCTTTGCAAGTCCGTACAATGCCAAACTTCCCCGGTTCTGTTCCAGGATTCCGTGTCAGGGAGCTCAGGCCAAGGATGCCTTCCTCCTTCATTGGGGTCAGGCCTTCCTATATGCCTTTCCACCCATTCCCTTGATTCCCAAGACTCTATTCAAACTTCAGAGGGATCAAGGATCCATGATCCTCATAGCTCCACGCTGGCCACGCCAAGTGTGGTACCCTCTACTTCTGCATCTCTCCCAGACACCCTCCCTGGATCTGGGAGCTGCTCCAGACCACCTGTCTCAAGAGGAGGGGACTTTGTGGCACCCAAACCCCAAGTCCCTTCACCTCAGAGCTTGGTTACTGAAGGCCTAGACCTTCAAGACTTGAATCTTTCTCAACAGGTGAAGGATGTCCTCCATGCATCGAGGAAACCTTCCACCAGGCGTGCTTATGCTTTTAAATGGAAAAGATATTCAATTTGGTGTGCAGACAAAGGTCTTAACCCTCTAGCACTACCTTTGAATTCTTTACTCGAATATCTCCTGCATCTTTCCAATGCAGGACTTAAAACCAATTCTGTAAGGGTCCATTTGAGTGCTATTGCAGCATCTCTTCAGCCTATCAATGGACAATCTGTTTCCTCTCATCCTCTTATTGCAAGATTCATGAGAGGTCTAACTTTAACTAAACCTCCCATTCGGCCTCCTCCGGTGGCATGGGACTTAAACGTAGTTCTTGGTCAGCTTATGAAGCCACCCTTTGAACCCTTAGCCACTACCTCCTTAAAATTCCTTTCCTGGAAAGTCATTTTCCTTATTGCAATCACTTCTGCTCACCGCATCAGTGAACTGCAGGCTTTAGTGGCTAATCCACATTATACATGGTTCCATCATGATAAGGTAGTCCTTAAGACAAATCCCCACTTTATGCCTAAAGTGGTCTCACCTTTTCATCTTAAGAGGTATATTTACCTGTCTTTTTTCCAGCTCCTCATGCATCAAATGCAGAGAGGAACCTTCATACTCTAGACTGTAAAAGAGCTCTTGCCTTTTACCTCCACAGGACACAGCAACATCGAAAGTCTTCTCAACTTTTTGTTGCTTTTGATCCTTCTCATTTAGGACTTCCAGTCTCAAAAAGAACCCTGTCCAATTGGATTGCTCAGTGTATTTCTTTTGCTTATCAGAGTAAGAACCTTTCTCTGGAAGGCCATGTCACAGCTCACAATGTGAGAGCCATGTCCACATCTATGGCTCATCTTCATTCTGTATCCATTGATCAGATTTGTCGAGCAGCCACCTGGGCCTCGGTTCATACCTTCACAGCCCATTACTGCTTGGACAAGGACTCCCGCCGGGATGCCTTGTTTGGTCAGGCTGTCCTCAGACACCTGTTCCATTCTTAAACAACTCCTGCCCACCTTCCCTGAATGGATGCCTGAGATCCATAGGAAGATGAGAAACCCTTGGGGGGGGATCTCCCCGGCATCTTAGCTAGGGAGTCCCCATATGTGAGGACTCATTCCTGCTTGTTCCTGGAGATAGCACAGTTACTTACCTGTAACTGGTGATCTCTGGGAACAGCAGGAATTAGTCCTCACAACCCACCCACCTCCCCTAGGAGTTGTATCTCTCTCTCTTTCTCTTTCCTTTCCTCTCTCTATTGTCTCAGCTTTAAACTCGAACTGAAGAGAGTTGGTCAGGAAGGCGGGAAGGCAGCGCGCATGCGCTGTGGGAGGCCCCAAAAGCTTCCTTTCTGGGAAGCTGGGGAGCTTTCCCGCGCAGGCTCCGTCGGTTCCGATGTACCCTTATGTGAGGACTAATTCCTGCTGTTCCCAGAGATCACTTGTTACAGTTAAGTAATTGTGCTTTACTGTGGGTGTGCACATGGGCGGAGTGCAAATTTACATGTTTAAGTTATAAAATACTATAACTTAATTTGCATTCTTTTGGAACCTAGACACTAGCATTTACACCAGCCCTAGAACAAGTGTTAAGTGCCTGAGTGTAGATTTTACACTATATTCATGACCTTTGGTGTTGATGTTCCACACAATGTAGTCTGACCTTTAATTTTTTGTTACTGTAAGAGCCTTTTTCTCCGGAAACAAGCAGGAAATCAGTCTTCACATATGGGTGATGTCGGCACCGACAGTCCTTACGGAAGCATCCCCCCAGCTTTCAAAGAAAGTCTTTGGGAGATACCACCATGCATGCATGGTCCCCTTCCCGCCCAAAGGTGCCATCTTGCTCAGTCTCCTTTTTTCCGCAGAGCCCTTCAGACGTCTGTCTGCCTTGTCCCTGGTAAAAGCTGATTTTTCTCTCCGAGTTTCATACTCTGGTATTGCACCGGTATTCTTCCCGCTGACTGACCTCGTTGCTTCGGCGTCTAGTTCAGTCTCTTTTTGTAGTTTTTTCGTTCCTTTCTTTTTCTGGTGTTTTTGTATCTTTTTTCTCCCATTGGCAGCCTGGGAAGTCTTCGACCTCGCAGGGGTACTTTCTTCCCCCATGTCTACCAGTGGCTTTAAGATGTGTGATTGGTGCTCTAAAATCATGTCTTTGACTGACACACTCGACTGCTGTCTCCGCTGCCTTGGGCCGGATCACGACTTGGCAGTCTGCAGGAGGATGTCCAATAAGACCTTTAAGAGCCGCCAGCAGCAGCAGCACGATACGTTTTTCCCAGAGTCCCTGGTGCCTCCGAAGGCCAGGGCCTCGTCTGAGGCCCTGATATCTCGGGCAAAAACCTCCAAACCCAAGCCTCATCGTGGGTCCTCAAAAAGGTGGTCTCCCTCAAGGGAACCCAGTAAGAAGAAGAAACCCTCGAAGGCGACGTCCTTAGACAGTTCCAACTGGCCAGGTGCTGCCCAGGCCCAGTCCTGCAGTCCGAGACATTTGTCCGAGCCGTCAGAAGGAGCGGCCTGCAAAGGTCCCCTGGAAGGATCCGACCGCAGACCGGCCTCTGTCCCCAGACACTATCCTTGTCAAGGATTCCTCTTCGGGAGAGCCGGCATCGAGCCAGAGTCCCTCGGTGCCTGTACCAAAGACTGCAGAGCCTTCTGTTCTGGAGTCCAGAACGATGGCCCTGGAGTGCAGTTTGCCTTCATGGACCAGCAGCAGGCGCTGTTATCTGGCATGACCGGTTCATCCGTCCCGACCACCGGGCCCTCGATGTCCAAGACGTCCCCAGAGGCCAAGCTGATTCTCAAGGTCCTTCGGCCTCAAGTCGATCCTCAGCCGAGGTTGCGATCAGAGTCCTGCTCGACAGGACCACGATCATCCTCAGCAAGTTGCCGGGTACCAGCTGCAGGGCGTTGGGGGCCCTGAAGCCCACAGAACAGCCCTCCTACGAGTCTTCGATGGACTACTCTGAGTGAGAGACAGAGGACGAGGAGTCCCTAGATACTCGTCGCCACCATGATATCCCATCTGACTACTCTGTCCCCGAGGATATGGGCTTCCTTGATTTTGTCAATGACATGTCAAAGGCCCTGGCGTTCCTGATCGAGTTGGAGGAGGACCCTCGGGCGTATGAGTTGGAAATCCTCCAACATGAGGCCCCTCGTGGGAATCGCTCACGGTGCCCATCCCTCCCATCCTGGAACAGCTGATGCTCCGAATGTGGGTGATACTGGCCTCAGTGCCAGTGGTGAGCAAATGGCTTGACTAGATGTAGTGAGTCCACCAGAGCCCGGGCTTCCAAAAGTCGCAGCTGCCGCATAACTCCATGGTGGTGGAGTCAGCCATGCTTCGGCTGAAGAGCCAGAAGATGCGCTCCTCGGTCCCCCCCCCCCCCATAAGGAGGCCCGCACACTGGACGCCCTCGGCAGAAAATGCTACCAGGGCTTAATGCTCATCTGTCGCATCCAGGCCTACCAGCTGTACGTGGGCATGTACCTGAGAGACGTGGTGAAGGAACTCGCCAGGTTCTCAACTGGTCTCTCCCTTGCAGTGGTTCAAGAACCTGGCCAAAGCAGTCGATGAATGCTCCAAATTCATGTCTCGAGTGGCCTATGACTGGTTTGAGTCAGCGGCTTGTAGGGTGGCAGGCATCAGTGCACGCCGCCAAGCTCGGCTACAGTCGCCCAACCTCGAGCAATGGGTTCAGGAAAAATTGGTTGATGTCCCTTGCCAAGGAGAGAACATCTTTGACAAACCCATGACCGACGAGGTTGACGAGCTGGAGACCAAGTTCATGAGGAGGATCAGGCTTTCCAAAAAGGCCGCTGCCCCTCCTCGATGGAAGGACTTGGGTAAAAAGTCCTTTTACCTGAGGAAGGGATCTGCTTACCTAAACTACCCACCTTATCAGGCCTCCCCTGCTCCCCAACAGGGTCAGCAGGCTAAGGGACATGCACATGGCCCGCATAAGCAGAAGGCTCCAAAACCCCAGGCACCGGCTCCGGCCCAGCCAGGGGGGGGGGGAGATTTTGACTCCTTGGGCATAGCCTATCTACCCCAAGGAGAACAGCAGCCCACAGGGGGACGTCTGACCCTCTATGCCCAGAGGTGGGTGTCCATCACCAATTCCTGGGCACTTCGGGTAGTCAGGGAGAGTTACTGCCTCCACCTTACTCAGACACCCTCCCCCTTATTTCACAGGAGAGCCCCTCGTTTCTCCCCTCTACCGGGGCCACCTTCAGGAGGAGTTGGCAGGTCTTCTCGAGGACAAAGTGGTGGAACCGGTTCCCCACCACCTAATGGGCAAGGGGTTCTACTCCAGGTACTTCCTCATGCCAAAATGAACAGGGGGCCTAAGGCTCATCCTTGACCTGCACAGCCTCAACAAATCCCTGGTGAGGGATAAGTTCAAGATGCTCTCCCTTGGAACATTGCTTCCACACCTCCAGCAGGGAGACTGGCTATGCTCCTTATACCTCAAGGATGCTTATACGCACATCCTCATCCACCCCAGCCACAGGGCAGTACCTGCAGTTCGTAGTGGGGGACAGGCATTTTCAGTACATGGTGCTCCCCTTCGGCCTAGCCTCTGCCCCAAGAGTTTTTACGGAATGCTTGGCGGTCATGGCCACTCTCCTCCAGCTCCAGGGGTTCTTCGTCTTTCTCTACCTGGATGACTGACTCATAAAGGGAAGCACGGCCTCAAAGATGCAGCAGGCCAATGTACACACCATCCAAGTTCTGCAGCACTTGCGCTTAGTCATAAACTTCCCCTAGTTTCACCTCCTCCCGACAGTGTCTGGAGTTCATTGGGGCAAAGATAGACATTCTCCAGTCGAAGGCTTTCTTGCCTTGGGACCGGGCCACTCATCTCAGGACTCTGGCTCGGGACATACAGCACTGTCCCTCAGTGCCCGCTCGGCTTCTCCTGTGACTCCTTGGGTACCTAGCCTCCACAGTCCATGTCACCCCCAACGCTCGCTTCCACATGAGGGAGGTGCCTCGGAGACAGAGTATCTGTGTGACCCGCCAGTTGACAGACTCTCTGGTCTGGTGGCAGTCTCCAGTATCTCGAGGCAGGCATGCCTTTTCAGGTCCCGAGCCCCTCAAGCGTCGTCACCATAGATGCCTCCCTGCTCGGCTGGGGAGCCCACTGCGGGGATCTCTGCACTCAGGACAACTGGTCTCCAAACAAGAGCACCAGGCAGATCAACCTTCTGGAGCTCCAGGCCAAACATCTAACCCTGAGGGTATTCTGTCACCACCTGCGTCACCAGACTGTGCTGGTTCAGATGGACAACCTGGTGACGATGTTCTACATGAACAAACGGGGGCACCGGGTCTCGTAACCTTTGTCAGGAGGCACTGGTCCTCTGCTCATACGCAATCCGACAGAGTATCCTCCTGTGGGCAGTGTATCTGCCAGGCCAGGACAACCTGCTGGCCGACTGGCTGAGCAGAGTTCTCCAGCCGCAGAAGTGGCAGCTGGACCCCAGGGTAGCTAGTCGGCTTTTCCGGCTCTGGGGGGGAACCCATGATGGACCTGTTCACCAGCCCAGACAACTTTCAATTGCCCCAGTTCTGCTCCTGGCAGGCCCACATCTCTAGGGTGACAGTGAATGCATTTCTGGTCTCATGGTTGGAAGGTCTAATATATGCCTTCTATCCTATGCTGCTGATCACTAAGACCTTGTTCAGGATCCTCTGCGACAAGGCCTAACTCATCCTGATAGCTCCTCGGTGGCCCAGGTAACCATGGTTCCCGCTGCTTCTACAGTTGACGGTGGAGACCCCTGTCCCATTGGGGACTGCCCCGGGACTCCTCTCTCAGGAGGGGGGCGCTCTCCTACACCCCAACCTTGGTTCCCTGTCGCTGACAGCGTGGCTGCTGAGGTGTGACTCTTCCACTTCAACTGGAAGATTTGAAAGGGGTCAGACATTCTGCTGGCCTCTCGCAAGGCCTCTACTAGGAAGGCTTACACCTTTAAATGGCACAGGTTCTCGGTCTACTGTGCTGAGCATGGGGCTGACCCTTCCTTTCTCCTGCCCAGTGGCACTGGTGTTACAGTACCTTCTCCACCTATCTCAATCCGGGCTCCAGTCTAACTCTGTCAGAGTGCACCCTTAGTGCCATGGTGGTGCACCACCATCCGATGGATGGCAAGCCCATCTCGGTCCAGCCTTTGGTGACCCATTTTCTTCAGGGCCTGCTCTTATCAAAGCCCCTGATTCACCCTCCGGAAACTGAATGGGATCTCCAACGTAGTGTTGGCAACTCTCACCCTCCCTTTGAGCCTCTTGCTACCTGTCATCTTTGCTACCTCTTGGAAGGTGGTTTTCCTGGTTGCGCTCACTTCTGCTCGCAGAGTTAGCGATCTTCAGGCCCTTGTGGTAGAGGTGCTTTATACCAGTTTCTGCAAGAACAGAGTGGTGCTTTGTGCGCACCCCAAATTCCTGCTAAAGGTAGTATCGCCCTTCCACCTCAACCAGGAGGTGGTGCTCCCTACCTTCTTTCCAAGATCTCACTCCAGTCAGGCGGAGACGGTCCTCCACACCTTGGACTGTAAAAGGGCTTTGTTCTATATCCAGGGCACTCAGGGCCACCGCAAAGCTGCTCAGCTTTTCATCTCCTATGACTCCAATAGGCTGGGGGAGGTGGTGACCAAGTGTATGCTGTCAACATGGGTGGCGGACAGTATCTCCCTCGCTTTTGAGCAGGCGAGGCTCCCACTTGAAGGCCCCTTCATGGCGCATCGTGTCAGGTCCATGGCGGACATCTGCTAGGCTGCCACCTGGTCTTCAGTCCATACCTTTGCAGCCCATTACTGCCTGATAAAAGTCCCGATAGGACAGTGCCTTCAGCTAGGCTGTGCGCCATAATCTTTTTGGGGTCTAGGCAACTCCTACCCTCCAACTTTTCTGTGTTTAGGCTACCGCAGTGCTGGTTTCATCGGACACAGGGGTCCTACTGTGGTCTGTGCACACAGACTAAACTGCTGCCGCTTGCGGCTCCCCATGAATGAACCCCTATTTTTGCTATGGGCTTTTGGTGGCCTGTAACTGGGGAGTCCCATATGTGAGGACTGACTTCCTGCTTGTTCCCGGAGAAAGTGTAGTTACTCACCTGTGTAGTTACTCACCTGTAACAGGTGTTCTCTGGGGACAGCAGGAATCAGTTCTCACAACCCTCCCTCCTCTCCTTGGAGTTGCTCCTTACCATCTTTTAATTTTGCCATCTTTTAGCTATGTCTGAGCAAGATGGCACCCTTGGATGGGAAGGGGACCACACATGCGTGGTGGCATCGCCCAAGGGCTTTCTTTGAATGGTGGGGGGATGCTTCCACGAGGGCTCTGTCAGTGCCGATGTCACCCATACGAGGTGTGACGAAAAAAGAAACGAGACTGTCCCATAAATGTGTTATTACAAAATCTACAGAGAAATTACGCATTGTCCCCTTCAAAGTAATCCCCCCCAGAGTTAATGCACTTCTGCATTCACTTCTGCCACGTACGGAAGCACTCAGTAAAGTCCTGCTCCTTGAGGTCCCGCAGCTTCCTCATCACAGTGGCTTTGATCTCTTCTACAGAGGCGAAATGAGTTCCTTTCAGCGCAGTCTTCGTCCTGGGGAAGAAACAGAAGTCGCGCGGTGCGAGATCTGTGGAACAAGGAGGGTGGTCGAGAGCTGTGATCTCTGTTGGCCAAGAACTGCCTCACATTGAGCGCGGTGTGTGCGGGCACGTTGTGGTGGAGCAGCCATGACTTGTGTCTCCACAGAACCCGCCTGCTTCACCAAACATGGTAATGGAGGCGATTTGAGGACCTGCTGGTAGAAGTGCTGGTTGACTGTCTGACCCTCAGGCACAAACTCATGATGGACCACGCCCTTCTGGTCAAAGAATGCGATCATCATGACCTTGATCCTTGATTTGGACATGCGCGCCTTCTTGGGTCTGGGTGACAGTTGAGTCTTCCACTGCAGGCGCTCTCTCTTGCTTTCAGGGTCGTACTGGAAGACCCAAGTCTCATCTCCTGTGATGACTCGGCCAAAGAACTCTGGATCTTATCCGATCTTCTCTAACAAGTCTCTAGAAACATTGAACCGGTGCTCCTTCTGGTCATCCGATAAAAGCTGGTGCACCATCTTGGTGTGCACACCTTCAGCTCCTGCACCAAGATGGTCTGCACTGACTCCATGTTCAGGCTGAGCTCCTCAGCTATTATCCGCACCATCAATCTGCAATCACTCCGCACCAGCTGGTTCAGTCTGTCAATGTTCTCAGCCGTCTTTGTTGTGGAAGGCCGTCTTGACTTGGTCATCCTCCACCTCCTCGTAGCCAGTCTTGAAGCATTTGTGCCACTCGAAGACTCATGGCGTTGACCATTGCATTTTCTCCATAAGCCTTTTGGAGAAGTTGGAGACACTCAGTTGGGCCCTTCTCCAACAACCAGAAATTTCAAGTTGATTCTTTGCTCCATATTTCTGCCACCTCCAGTTGCGTGACAAAGCAATGGAGCAGTGTGCTACAAAAAAAACCTGAAAAAGAAAAACAGAGTGAGAGATGAAAAACATTATAGCAGAATAGTGGTGAGATAAGAACATAAGATATGCCATACTGGGTCAGACCGAGGTCCATCAAGCCCAGTAATCTGTTTCCAACAGTGGCCAATCTAGGTCATATGTACCTAGCAGTTTCCCCAAGAGACAAAAGTTCCACAATGCTTGTACTGGATCAAGCATTGATATCTTCGGTCACTTCTTAATAATGGTTTATGGACCTTTCCTCCAGGAACTTGTCCAAACCTTTTTTAAACCCAGCTACACTAACAGCCTTTACTACATCCTCCGGTAACAAATTCCAGAGTTTGATTACACGTTGAGTGAAAAAATATTTTCTTTTATTAGTCTTAAATAGTTTACCCTGTAGCTTCATTGCATGTCCCCTAGTCTTTCTATATTCTGATAAGGTAAACAATCGATCTACGTTTACCCGTTCCACTCTGTTCATTAATTTATAGACTTCTATCATATCTCCCCTCAGCCGTCTCTTTTCCAGGTTAAAGAGCCCTAACCTTTTTAGCCTTTCTTCATAGGAGTATCCTTCCATCCCCTTTACCATTTTGGTGGCTCTTCTCTGTACCTTTTCTAAAATCGCTATATCCTTTTTAAGATACGGCAACCAGAATTGCACACAATATTCAAGGTGCAGTGTCACCATGGAACGATATAGAGGCATTATAATATCTTTTGTTTTATTTTCCATTCCTTTCCTTATCATACCTAGCATTCTATTTGCTCTCTTGGCCGCCGCTGCACACTGGGCCGAGGGTTTTAACATGGTATCCACAATGACGCCTAAATCTTTTTCCTGGGTGGTGGTTCCTAATGTGGAACCTTGCATCGTGTAACCATAGTTTGGGTTGTTCTTCCCTGGGTGCATAACCTTGCACTTGTCCACATTAAATTTCATCTGCCATTTTGATGCCCAGTCTTCCAATTTATCAAGATCCTCTTGCAATTTTTCACAATCCTCTTGGGTTTTAACAACTTTAAATAGTTTTGTCTCATCTGCAAATTTGATAACCTCACTCGTTATTCCACTTTCCAGGTCATTTATGAATATGTCAAAAAGCAGCGGACCCAGCACAGATCCCTGGGGTACACCACTATTCACCTTTCTCCATTGGGAAAATTGGCCATTTAGCCCTACCCTCTGCTTTCTATCTTTTAACCAGTTCCTGATCCACAATAGTACACTGCCTCCTATCCCATGACTCTTTAGTTTTGCCAAAAGTCTCTGATGATGGACCTTGTCAAAGGCTTTCTGAAAGTCCAGATACACAATATCAACCGACTCACCTTTGTCCACTTGTTTATTCACTCCTTCAAAAAAACATAACAGATTAGTAAGACAAGATCTTCCTTGTCTAAAGCCATGTTGGCTGTCTCCCATTAGGTTGTGACTATCTACATGCTGAGTAATTTTATTCTTTATGATGGTTTCTACCATTTTTCCCGGTACTGATGTCAGGCTCACCGGTCTGTAGTTTCCCGGATCACCCCTGGTGTTACATTGGCGATCCTCAAATCTTCAGGTATTAGAGATGATTTTAATGATAGTTCACAGATTACTGATAGCAGGTCTGCAATCTCATATTTCAGTATTTTCAACACCCTTGGATGTATACCATCCGGCCCAGGTGATTTGCTACTCTTCAGTTTATCTAATAGTTGTAAGACATCTTCCCGATGTATCGTTATTTCCTTCAATTCTTCCGCACCTTTAAATACCACTTCAGTCATGGGTAACATCCTTACATCTTCCTCAGTAAAGACCGAAGCAAAGAATTCATTCAGTCTCTCCGCTATCGCCTTGTCGCCTCTTAGTGCTCCTTTAACCCCTTTATCATCTAATGGACCAACTGACTCTCTCTCAGGTTTTTTGCTACGAATGTACTTGAAAAGGTCTTTATTTCGCGTTTTTGTTTCCGCAGCAAGCTTCTTCTCAAATTCTCTTTGCCTGCCTTATCAATGCCTTGCATTTGACTTGCCAGTGCTTGTGCTGTTTCCAGGTTTCGTCGTTTGGCTCTTTTTTCCATTTCCTGAAAGATGCTTTTTTGGCAACAGCCTCTCTGACCTCACCTTTAAACCATGCTGGCAGTTTTTTGGACTTCCTTCCACTTTTCTTAAAGCGTGGAATACAGCTGGTCTGGGCTTCCAAGATAGTATTTTCAACAACACCCAAGCTTGATGTACGTCTTTAACCTTCGCAACTGCTCCTTTTAGTTTTTTCTTAACTGTTTTCCTCATTTTATCATAGTCTCCCTTTCGAAAGTTAAAAGGTAGTACTGTGGATTTCCTTACTATCCCTCCTCCACTAATTAAATCAAAGGCGATCATGCTATGATCACTATTGCCAAGTGGCCCCAACACCCTTATCTCTTGCACTAGATCTGGTGTTCCACTAAGGACTAGGTCTAATATGGCTTCCCCTCTGGTCGTTTCATGAACCAGCTGCTCCAAGAAGCAGTCATTTATTTCATCTAGGAACTTTATCTCCCTAGCATGTCCTGACGTGACACTGACCCAGTCGATACCGGGGTAATTGAAATCACCCATTATTATTACTGTGCTGTAACTTTTGTTAGCTTCCTTGATTTCTTTGAGCATTTCATCATCCATTTGTTCATTCTGGCCAGGTGCTCGATAGTACACCCCCACTGCCATCGCCTTCCCCCTTTATATGGAATTTCAATCCATATAGATTCTACAGCAGGTTTTGT
Source organism: Ichthyophis bannanicus (assembly GCA_033557465.1). Lineage (NCBI taxonomy): Eukaryota > Metazoa > Chordata > Amphibia > Gymnophiona > Ichthyophiidae > Ichthyophis > Ichthyophis bannanicus. Next base: position 158,093,416 of record CM066044.1, read on the forward strand.
TTCCTGCAAAACTTTAATCCTTTCTGAGTCAATGCCCTCTCTAACATAGAGCGCAACCTCTCCACCAATTTGATCAGCTCTGTCATTACGATATAATTTGTACCCAGGTATCACAGTGTCCCACTGGTTGTCCTCTTTCCACCATGTCTCTGATATTCCAATCATATCTAACCTTTCATTTAGTGCTATATATTCTAACTCTCCCATCTTATTCTTTAGACTTCTAGCATTTGCATACAAGCATTTTAGAGAATGTATTTTATTCATGATAATTTGGCTATTGTTAGACATGGGTAAATTGGGATCTTTAAGCTCTGTCTGCTCCATACTTGAGGGCATTTGGGCTACTTTACTCTTTTGTGGAACCTCTCTGCTTTTGGTTGTATCCTTCAAGGATACATTCTTCCGAACCATCCGCTCTTGGGCGACTGTCGGCTTTCCCCTAATATCTAGTTTAAAAGCTGCTCTATCCCTTTTTAAAGGTTAATGCCAGCAGCCTGGTTCCATCCCGGTTAAGGTGAAGCCCATCCCTTCGGAAGAGCCCCTCCTTTCCCCAGAATGTTCCCCAGTTCCTAACAAATCCAAAACCCTCATCTCTGCACCATTGTCTCATCCACGCATTGAGACTCCGGAGCTCTGCCTGCCTTTTGGGTCCTGCGCGTGGAACAGGAAGCATTTCGGAGAATGCTACCCTGGAAGTTCTGGATTTCAACTTCCTACCTAAAAGCCTAAATTTTGCCTCCAGAACCTCCCTACCACATTTTCCAATGTCATTGGTACCGACATGTACCAAGTGTCAGACGGCTGCCTAGGGTGAGAACTTACACAATCTTGACGATGCATATATTCATATGATTCTAGCAAGGTATTGTGGGTATTGTAGTTCATTCACTCCCAAACACAGCTGATGACAATAATTTGAGTTGTGAAACCAAGTGGTAAGATCAATAAAATACTACTTTTATTGATGGGGTTTAATTCACCCAGCACATGTATGCTTGATAGCACTATAAATGAGGTTACTTGCTTGCAGTGTTTAAAAATGGATAACAAAAAGTCACAAAGTAAACCAGAAACAACCTTCAGCTTGTCAGGCAATTAGCTAATGTTTTCTTAGCAAATAATTACCAAATACAAAGGCACAAAGAAAAGAATAAACTTTGTTGGTTAGGTTAACTTCTGCTTATTTTCCACGCCGATCTCAGCAGTGATTCTCCCTTGCTCACACACACAATCAGGTGCAGCCCTAATTACTATCAATGGACCAGCTGAAAGCCTTTGGCTGGCTGCTACTGTGTGAACCCAAATCCTGCTTTAAGAGCTGTTTGCAGTGGAAATAAAGAACAAAGTTAGGTTTCTTTGTGATGGCTGATGTGTTTGCTCATAGAAAACTAGCAATAGCATTTAGATAAAGAACAGTCCATGTAAATAGTTTCATCTGCTGTATTTCCCCCTGCATCAACAATCATAGGGTCAATATCATACATTGGCACAGATGAGTCTTTCATTAAGGCACTATCATGAGAATGCTTATTCCCTTGCTGCCATTCTCTATTATAGATAGGGTCTGGATCAGTGTTCATACCTGAGCCTCTCCTGCTATCATTATTCCTCTCTGTATAGCCTGGCCAATATGTAATCCAATTCTGATGTCCAGCCTTCCAATCTTGATCCCTGGACACTGGATCTTCTCTCACATACCTTCTGGCCTTGGTCTGAAAGTCCCTTCCACATGCAGTCTTCTCTCTTCCAGGTAGCCACTGGTGATTCCTATCTCTGCCACTCCATTCCTCTGGCTGAATCCAGTCCAATGGACTCTGCTGGCTTTTGGAATACCTCCCAGTATGAGTACTGCCTTGGAATCTCCCAGACCTTCCAATGGCCTTTCTTCTCTTCCTTCCAGAGAGTTTCCTTCTCTCTCTATCTGCGTGGCTTTTGCTGAAGCTGTTCTTCCAACTCTCCCTGAAGCTGGGCTGGAGCTTGTAGTAACTGTTATCTGAAGAATAAGCTCTATTCTTATTCTTTCCTAATGTGTGCTGCTCCCTAACACAGCGCAGCTGTGTTGAATCAGGCCCTGCCCTTTGAGATGAGTGCTTAGGGATTACCTCATAGCTCTCTTGATTGCACACACATTCTCTCACTTCAGCCCCTCTCATGGCTGCTGGAAACCTGGTGCATTCTGGGACTGGTAGTCTTTTATGTGAAAACTCTGTTTTCTTGCTTCTACCAGAACTGACAGGTTGCTTGTTCAGAGTCACATCATCTTTTCTATAGCTCCTACCTGAGCTATGATAAGCTTCCTTATCACACAAGACAGCAGACTCCCCAGCACTATCTAAGACCTTATCTAGGTGGCGCGTGAGGTCCGCTATCTTCGCACCAGGCAGGCATGTTACCAGGCGATCCTCACGTCCACCAGCCACCCAGCTATCTACATGCCTAATGATCGAATCACCAACTATAACGTCTGTCCTAACCCTTCCCTCATGGGCACATGGCCCTGGAGAAACTTCCTCGGTGCGAGAGGGTTTTACATCACCTGGAGGACAGGTCCTAGTTACAGGATCACTTCCTGCCAAACCAGGGTGATACTCTCCTGTCACGTGACCTCTCTCCTCCATGGCAACAGGGGTGCTGCCAGACTGGAGGTGGGACTTCAGGACTATATTCCTGTAGGTCTCGTCTATGTACCTCTGTCTGTCTTATGTTTTCCAAGTCTGCTACTTTAGCCTCTAGAGAATGGACTTGTTCCCTGAGAGAAAAGAGCTCCTTGCACCTAGTGCACACGTAAGACCTCTCACCAACTGGGAGAAAATCATACATGTGACACTCAATGCAAAAGACTGGAAAGCCCCCATCCCACTGCTGGACTGCTGTCTGCATCTTAGTTTTAAGTTTGTGTCTAGATCTTTAAGTTCTTACTTACTAGGGGTTGCTATGGGTATTTATACCAATAAAACTGTACCTAATACGTTTAATATACCTTGTTCACCTGAAGCTTAATTAATCTCAGGTCCTTAGTGTATGACTGATTTGGGTAATGAGCTTCACCTGAAAGCACCTCCTGTCTTTTAAGATGTGTAAGTACCTATAAAGCTATGATTATCCCAGGGGTGGGTGGGAAATAACACATTAAAAGAGGGCTGCTACACAGTACCCTGTCTTGTGCTGCTGAGGTAAGCTAAATTCTGGTTTGATTTAAATTATAGCTCTTAGCTGCTGCTAGGCTGTAACTTCTTATGAAATTTAAACTATAAGCTCTCTGCTGGGTACTAAATTTAACCAGAAAGCTCTCTTCTGTGTGTTAAATTTAAACTAAAAGTACTTTGCTGTTACTTGGCCCTGAGTGACTATTAAATTTAAAATACAAGCTCTCTGCTGGGTATGAAATGTAACCAGAAAGCTCTCCTCTGTGTTTAAATTCAAACTTTAATTGCTGCTACTAGGCCCTAACTGATCCAACAAAAAACAGTGGGTTCACAGATTAAGTAGCTTTAATACAAAGAATTCTTTTTAGAAAATTACCAGAAGTATATACTCACAGTTGCAGATTTCTCTCCAGAAGTAACAGTCCCCCTTTCTAGTCCTTCAAGATGTTGCGCAACAGTGACATAAGCGGTTAGCCAATTGGCATTGAGTCATAGGCGTGGCTGCTAGTGTCTTGTTTCTTTTATGTCACACTTTGTATGTGTGAGGACTGATTCCTGCTGCCCCCGGAGAATACCTGTTACGCTTTTTGCCCAGTAGCTGAGTACCAAAGTTGTGCCTTTGGGTATGCTATAATCATGACACAGGGTTGTCCTAACAGCTCAAATTAGTTATTTTGTGTTATTTCTTGTATAATTTATTATTCACATCTGGCTCCATGCACATCACTGCTACAAACACAGCTGGTCACACAGATTACAGGAATACAACTGAAAGGAGATTAGCACCCCACCATCAGATTAACAGCTAAATGTATGATATTAGCTTAGTCCCCCTTCCCAACTCGTATCTATCTTTTAACCTTAAGGTAGCTACTTGGACAGATTAGATAGGCCATGTGGTCTTTTTCTGTCATCATTTTTCTCTGTTTCTATGTTTTCATTTACTTTGTATTATCAGCAACACCAAGCACCCCAAACAATCGCTCATCTCCAATGCCTTGAGTGTTACACCATGCTCCTAATATTTACTAAATCTGTCTTTTTGCCATGCAGCTATTTCAGTGATTTTATTTTAGTATGTATCATTCACTAACTTGAGAGGTTTTTATAAAACTGTGTGGTGTGGAACATGTTAATGGGGAATAGTAGTGTGTGCTATCATAGTGCTAGAACTAAGGGACATTGCATAAAAATATTTAGTAGCAGGTTTAAAATAAATTTTGGGAGGGGTTCAGACAACAAACAGTTGAGCAAAGGAATTGGTTGTCATAGATATGGGTAAACTAATATTGATGAGATTATAGCAAATGTTTGGACAATTTTCTGGGAAATAGGTCCTTAAAATATTGGCAAGATAGACTAAGGTGTCTTCAGTTTTCTCTTCTCAGAGAACAATATAGAATAGACTTTCCTATTGAAATCAACAAGATATTTGACCAGACTGGCTACTGTCATTAGCAGATTGCTGAGCTCAATGGGCTGTTTGATCCCACATTGCATATCTTTTGTTTCATCATACTACATTTCAAGCTGAATTATTTTGACTTGACAATGTGCTCAGAACAGTTGCCTCATATTCATGGCACAATGCTTGTGTTGCACCCTGATTTATCTAAGACTGAGCAGTTTGTTTCTTGCCATTTGAGTGCAGCTGTCTGAAAAATCTCATTGTTGGTGTGTCCCCTAGGGCGTGAATTTGTCTGGTGGTCAGAAGCAGAGGGTGAGCCTTGCTCGAGCAGTTTACTGCAACTCGGATATTTATTTCTTGGATGATCCTTTCTCGGCTGTTGATGCCCATGTTGGTAAACATATTTTTGAAAAGGTAGTTGGACCAAAGGGCATACTGAAAAAAAAGGTGAGTGATTTCAACTCCTGAAGAGTCACTTATGGAATATGATCTGTATTTCCCACAGAAGTTAGAAATACAAATGTAGTTGGCCTAACTGTCTGTCAGGCCCTGCCCTCTGGAACTCCCTCCCCACCTCCCTTCGTTTAGAACCACATCATACCAACTTTAAACGTGACCTAAAGACCCACCTCTTTTCCTTGGCCTTTAATCTTCCCTCTCCTCTCGTGTGAGTCTCTCCTTCCACGTTTACTGTCCTATTCTCCTCTTTTCTCCCCTATTCTGTCAAACATTGTAAACTCTTTTTCCATTTTCCTGGCCTTGGGCCTCTTTTTTTTTTTTTTTAATTATTGTATTGTAAACCACTCTGATTACCACAGAAGGACGGTCTATCAAGCGAAATAAACATAAACATAAACAATACAGAAATGTCTGACATGGCTTTGTCAAAATACAAGTTTAATAAACTATCTTTATCATTCTTTGAGTAAATACTTGGGATTGTCTTGATTGCTTTGATGCCATAATCACTGGTGGAAAGACAAAAATAGTTGGCTAAGATCTTCCTTATATTTTCAGGTTTTTTTTCTTTTCAGACTCGGATTTTGGTAACTCATGGCATCAGTTATTTGCCTCAGATGGATACCATCATTGTGATGGTTGATGGTGAAATAACAGAGATGGGCTCCTATCAAAACCTTTTGTTGCAGGGTGGAGCCTTTGCTGAGTTTCTCCGGACATATGCCAATGCAGAGCAGAATGCAGAAAGTGGGGGTAAGCTGTTCTGAAGCAACATTCTTCATACAGCAGGCTGAAATAACCAGATATTTACTATGTATGGTTCTTACGTCTTTGAGACTTGTTTGTTATGTATGTTGTAATTCAATGAACCGCTAGGATTCCTGTAATTGATTCTAATAACTACGTTTTGTATAGGTTTGCAACAGAGCCTGCCTTTTAGGACTTTTACTATATATACCTTTTTATACAAAAAAGGTTTGGCTGTGATGGCTAGATCTTGCATTGCTTTTCATACATGTCTGTAAGAAATGTCATTCATCTTTTGGTATTTTCCCTCCTTGTCCCCATCTTTTTATCTGCACCTCCTCATACTGGCCCTAAATGATGATCATTTGCTGAGATCTGTATGCTCTTGTGAGACTTTAGACCTCTGGAGTAGCAGCTGCCATCACTCCTACTTCAAACTTGAGCACGTCCTCTGTCATGTATCCAAGAGCATAAGATGTGCCATAGTGGGTCAGTCTAAAAGTTCATCAAGCCCAGAATGCTATCTGTGATCTATTCAAGTCACAAGTACTTGGCAAAATTCCAAAGAGCAGACCTGTTTCTTCACTCCCAGGGAAAAGTGATGGCTGTCTAAGATCTACATAGCTAATAATGGTTTATTTGGATTTAGCATTCAATCTTCTGCCCCTCGTTACCTTTCCTCTCTCCTCTCCTTCGTGAACTCCATTCCTCTAGTTTTCTTCTCTCTCTGCCCTATTCTTCCACTGCCAACTTTAGACTTCAGTCTTTTCACCTTGCTGCCCCTTATGCCTGGAACAAACTCCCTGTTTCTCTGGGAGCAAGCAGGAAGTCAGCCCTCACATATTGGTGATGTCTGTGCTGACAGAGCACACATGGTAACCTCTCCCCAGCTTTCAAAAAAAACCTTTGGGAGATGCACCATGCATATGTAGTCCCCTTCTTGCCTAAGGGTGCCATCTTGCCTCCGTCTTCTTTTTTTTCCATGGAGTCCATCGGACATGTGTCTGTTCCCCCTGGAAAAAGATGATGATTTTCTTGTCTTTTTCTTCATTTCTTCCTCCAGTCGCCCTCCCACCTCCTGAGTCCACTTGCCTTCGGCATCGTGTTTTTCTTTGGATTCCTTTTTCTTCCCTTTCAGAGTTTTTTCTTAGTGCATGGGTTTTCACGCTCTTCTGGCTGGGCCAAGGGAGTTTGACCTTGCGGGGACAGACTTCCCCGCCATGGTCTCTGTCAGTGACTTCAAGCCTTGCGACTGTTCACATACTATGTCGTGCATGGATCTGCACCATTGTTGCCTTCGGTGCCTCGGGCTGGATCATGATGCCTTGGCATGTGTTCTCTGCCAGCAGATGATCCCGAAGTCCCTTGACGGTCGCAGAAAGCAGCAAAAATCTATTTTCCACAAGACTGACTTTGCCCTGGAACAGTCTAAGGGACCAGCAGCCTTGACCTTGCATAGCAACTGTGCTGCCTCTGAGCCTTGAGGTTACAGGGTGTCAAGCTGGGGTTCCCTCGAGGAGGGACAACCCTCAGAGCCTGACATCAGTGGCCGCCTCGAGTGACAAGTCCAGGACTGTGGAGGAGTCCCATGGTTCCTGTTCTTAGAGTCTTCGACATGTGGCAGCAGACAATGGCTGGGAGCGGTCCTCAAAGCTGCCCAAATAGGAGAAAATGCCATTGGCATCCAGGGATTGGTCTCGATCCTTTGAGACCATTCTTGTCAAGGATACCCCCCTTGATGGCATCGAGCCAGAGGTCTTCAGTGTCTGCGCTGGTGGCTGCAGAGCTATATGGCATTGAGGCCAGGATGGCAGCTTTGGAATGCAGCTTGTCTGCCTTCATAGCCCAACAGTGGGCTCTGATGCCTGGTTCCTCCAGGTCATCACTTCTGATGACCAGACCCTACACTTTGAGGGCTTCCCCAGAGATGGAACTGATCCTAGAGCGCCGCCAGCCTTGGGAGGCTCCTCGGGCCTGGTTTCAGTCCCATTTAGGACAGAGGACTTCCCTGTACAGCGCACCTGACTCTGTGCGCAGGGGCTTCAGGACCCTTGGGCCATTGGGGCTGGGGCCCCAGCTCAAGGCGTGGAGGACACTTGAAGTCTCCTCCGGGTTGGACTGGGAGACAGAGGATGATGAGTCTCCAGACACCAGACTCCACAGGGATGTGCCCTCTGACCCTTCCCCCTCCAGAGGCCCAGTGCCTGTCCTCTCTCCCCCCCCCCCCCCATCCTGGAACAGCTGTTCCTCCATATGTGGGAGACCCTGGCCTCTGTTCCTATTGTGAGCACGCAGCTGGATTTGATGTACCAGGTCCACTGAAGCCTTGGCTTCCAAAAAGCTCAACTGCCTCAAGTCCATGGTAGTGGAGTCAGCCATGTGTGTAGGGTCATGAGTCAGAAAATGCATTCTTCAGTGCCCCGAATAGGGAGGTCCATGCCATGGATGCCCTGGGTAGGAAGTGCTTCCAGCACTCGATGCTCATCAGCTAGATCCAGGCCTAGCAGCTGTACATGGGCATATACCTGCGGGATACAGTGAGGGAACTCTCTGGGTTCTCAGCCGAGGAACCTCTTTAGTGGCTCCAGACCCTAGTCTCCATGGTTGGAGTGCTCTAAATTTGACTCGGGCTGCCTATCACAGCTTTGAGTTGGCAGCTAGAGTAGCAGCAGTGGGCATTTGTGCCCACCGCCATGTCTGGCTGCAGTCTTCCGACTTGGAGCAATTGGTGCAGGACAAGTTGGTTGATGTCTCTTGGTGGGGAGAGAACCTCTTTGGCAAGCCCATGATGGACAAGGCTGGCGAGCTGGAGTCTGAGTTCATGACCAGGGCCAGGCTCTCCAAGAAGACCACTGACTCTTCCCAAAGGATAGCTTCAGGTAGAAAGCCCCTTCCCCCAGAAAAAGAGGAAGGCTTAAGGAAGCTATCCTCAGCACTCTGCCTTCCCAGCTCCCCAGCAGGCCAAGGGACAAGGCACGTACCACGTAAGTCTAAGGCCCCCAAGCCCCAGGCAGCGCCTCAGCCACAACCTGGGGGGGGGGGGGGTGGTGGTTTGACTCCTTGGGCATAACGGAGAGACCTGCCCCACAGCACATGGAGGGGGGGACATCTGATATTCTTCACCCACCGCTGGCCCACCATCACCATAGTTGCTGGGCCTTGCAGGTGGTGAAGGAGAGGGGTACCTCCTCAACCTCGAACAGAAGCCCCCACCATTTTTTCCGGGAGAGCGCCCAATGCATTTCCTTTACCAGGGCCTGCTTCAGCAGGAACTCACAAGTCTTAAGGCAGGCAGGGCAGTGGAACCCATCCCCTCCACCTCAGAGGCAAGGGGTTCTACTCCTGGTACTTCCTGGTGCCCAAAAAGACTGGGGGGAGGGGGGGGTTGTCCCATCTTAGACCTGCAGGACCTCAACCGGTTCCTAGTGAAGGTGAAATTCAAAATGTTCTCCCTTGGAACAGGGCAGGGAGACTGGCTTATGCTCCTTGGATCTCAAGTATGCCTATACACACACATCCTCGTCCATCCTTCACAGGCAGCATCTCTGCTTCATGGTAGGAAGCTGCCACTATCAGTACAGGGTCCTACCCTGCAGTCTGATAACTGCCCTGAGGGTCTTCACCAAGTGCCTAGCAGTGGTTGCCACTTCCTGCATCTCCAGGGAGTGTTTGTCTTCCCCTACCTAGATGACTCGCTCATAAAGGGCGGCACCACTGACGAAGCTCATCAGATAGAAACATTGAAAAATGATGACAGCCTGTACCATCCTTGTTCTAGAACATAAATTACCCAAAGTCCCATCTCCAGCCAACCCAATGCCTGAAGTTTATAGGGGCGCTGCTGGACACCATCTAGGCCAAGGCATGCCTTCCTCCGGACAGGGCCTAGCACCTCAGGATACTTGCAGGGCACATCCAGGGTAAACCCTCTGCCCACCTCCTGCTTTGCCTACTGGGCAACATGGCATCCACGGTGCAAGTCACCTTTATTTGCGGCTGACCCAGTTCCCAGTGCTCCCAAGCATCAGGGCGCCTATGGGACAGAGTGGTCATGGCCCATCCTCTAGCCAACTCCCTTATCTGGTGGCAACAAATCTACCTGCAGGCCGGGAAGCCCTCCAAGGCCCCTGCCTCACCCCCAAAGGATCCTTACCACTGACGCCTCCAAACTGGGCTGGAGAGCTCATTGTGACAACCTCTGCACTTGGGGCAACTGGTTGCAGGCAGAGTCTCCAGCAGATCAAGCTCCTGGAGTTCTGGGTGATAGCCTTAGCCCTCTGGGCTTTCCAACACCACCTTCAGCACCAACCGGTCCTAATCCAGACTGATAACTAGGTGGCAGTGTTCTGCATCAACAAGCAGTGTGGGATGGGGTCGTCCCTCCTATGCCAGGAGGCAAAGGAGCCTCTGCTCCTTCACCAGCAGCAGTGGGATGCTCCTGCACACAGTCTACCTTCTGGGCCATGATAATGCCCTGGTGGTCCAGTTCAGCAGAGTCCTCCAAACACACGAGTGGTAGCTGGACCCCCGAGTGGCCTGCTGACTGTTCTGCCTCTGGGAGCTCCCACAGGTGGACCTCTTCGCCAGTCTGGCCAATGCTTAGCTGCCCCACTTCTGCTTAAGACAGTAAAATCCCATACTGGTGGTGGCGGATGCGTTCTTCATTCTGTGGACAGAGGGCCTCTTCTACACCTTCCCACCTACGCCACTGATTGCCAAGACCGTGTTCAAGGTTCAGCTTGATAGAGCCACAGTGATACTGGGGGCTTCTCAGTGGGCCCAGCAGCTGTGTTTTCCCTTACTCCTCCAGTTGTCCCAGGCATCTCCGGTCTCTCTGGAGATCATCCCTGGCCTGCTCTTGCAGGACGACAACTCCTTCCTGCACCCTAACCTGAGGTCCCTGTCTGACAGCTTGGCTGCTGAAAGGGTAGCCTTGGCCTACTTCAATCTCTCCAGCAAGGTGGAGGTGGTCATTCTGACTTCCCACAAATCTCCCTCCCACCAGGCCTATGCCTTCAAGTGGGGAAGATTCTCTGTGCAGAGAAGTGGATTAACCCCTTCTGCTTAGTCCAGCTGGTGCTGCAGTACCTGCTTCATCTGTCCCAGGCAGGGCTGAAATCCAACTCTGTCAGAGTACACCTCTGCGTGCTTTCGGTACATCATCTTGTCAAGGGCAAGCCCCTCTCCGCTCAGCTCCTCATGACTTGCTTACTGAGGGGGCTACTACTCTCAAGGCCATCTGTCTGCCCCTCGGCAGCAGAGTGGCACCTCAATGTGTGGTTCTTTCAAAACTTACCACACCACCATTTGAGCCTCTTAGCTCGTGCCGCCTCAAAATATCTCTCCTGGAAGTTCTTCCTCATGATGATGCTCACCTCCGCTCGCAGGGTTAGCAAACTCCAGGTCCTGTGACTCAAGGTTCCACAAGAACAGGGTTGTGCTCCGCACACACCCCAAGTTTCTCCCAAAGATGGTGTCTCCATTCCACCTCAACTAAGAGATGGTGCTTCCCACATTCTTCCTGTGACCCATGCTAACAGGGCAGATGCCGCTCTTCACACTCTGTACTGTAAGTGGGCCCTGTTCTGCTACCTGGAGCATACCAGGGCCCACCATCGCTCCTCACAGCGCTTTGTCTCCTATGACCCAAACTGGCTGGGGACAGCAGTCTCTAAGCGTATCCTGTCCATTTGAATGACAAACTGTATTGTCTTCACTTACAAGCAAGCCGGTCTCTTGCTGGAGCTGCTTTAATGGTGCATGGCGGTCACTGTGGCAATCTTGTGCTCTGTTCCTTTGGTGGAGATGTGCCGGCCTGCCATCTGGTCCTCAGTCCATACCTTTGCATCTCATTATTGCCTGGAGAGGGCATCCTGCTGGGGCAGTGCCTTTGGCCAGGCAGTATTCAGTTATTTGTTTGGGGTGAAGGCAACTCCTGCCCTCCGGTCCTTTGTGTTCAGGCTACCAGTGAAATGGTTCCTCACTGACACTTAGGGCTGCTTGGGGTTTGGTGTTCCCTGACTCAGTTGCTGTTTCTCATGGTTCACCTTTTCTGGTCACCTGTGGCTTTTACAGGTTTTTTCGGAAGCCTATAGCTAGGGAGTCCCATATGTGACGACTGACTTCCTGCTTTACCCAGAGAAAGTGTGGTTACTCACCTGTAGCAGGTGTTCTCCAGGGACAGCATGAATCTGTCCTCACAACTTGAACTATGTTGTCATACTGAGGCAAGATGGCACCCTTAGGCGGGAAGGGGACCACACATGCATGGTGTATCTTCTGAAGGCTTTCTTTGAAAGCTAGGGAAAGGATACCACACGGGCTCCTTTGGCACAGATGTCACCCATATGTGAGAACTGATTCCTGCTGTTCCCGCAGAACACCTGTTACAGATGAGTAATTACTCTATCTCCGCATCAAATCTCTTCCCTTTCCCCTTTTTAAGTCCATGCTAAAAGCTTATCTCTTTGTAGCCACCTTTGGCTTCTTATCCCTTATTCTCCTTGTGTCTCCTTTCCCTACTGAACCCCTTGTTTCTCTTGTTCTGTACTGTTTGTCTTGATTTGATTGTAAGCTCTAGGAGCAGGGACTGTCTTCTATATGTGTTTGTACAGTGCTGCATATGCTTTGTAATGCTTTATAAATGATTGATAGTAGTAGTAGTAGAACTTGTCTAAAGCCTTTATGAACCCAGCTATATAACAGCCCTGACCGCATCCTCTGACCATAAACTCTATAGCTCAGTTGTATGAGTGAAAAATATATTCTTCAATTTACGGAGTATTTCTTAAGTGTAATACTATTTGATAGGATAAACTACTATTCCCTATTTAGCCATTTTTTCCCACTCATGTTTTATAGACATGTATGGTATATCCTTTGGCCATCTCTTCTCAAAGTTGAAGAGCTCTAAGCTGTTTAGCCTTTTTTCATGGGTTAATGGAAACGTTTGTGCAGGAGGAGAGGGAGGAGTGCTTCAGGGCCTGTCATAATGTTAAAACCAAATCCTATATGAATAATATCCCAAACCACAAATGCAATGATAAAACAAAATCAGAACAATTAAAAAAAAATCATAAATCGCGTTTTATACTATAAAAAAAAAAATCCTCAAGAAGACATCAGCAAGAGGTTGTACTACTGGTTAAATGCTGTCAACATAGATACCACGTGAGTTCATCATGTGTCCCCTGGGAAAGAGAACTTGTACCAAACTTGTGTATTTTTATAAACAAGTCCCTAACATGTCAATTGGCACCAAACATTTCCAGTTTTGCTCCTTATCCTAATATGCACGAAATTGTCATTGCCTCCAGTGTTGTACGTTATTACTCCAATGTCCACAAGCACAAACTTTGTTCTTCCAAAGTGATCATCTTCTCCACAATTGCCCAACATTGATAACAAAAAAAATTTACTCTGAAACATCAATGTTGGGTAATTGTGGAGAAATTGGTCACTTTGGAAGAAAAACGTTTGTACTTGTGGACACTGGAGATAGTGACTAAAAGTTTCTTGCATATAAGATAAGTAGTGACATGCTATTGAGTTGTCTTTGGAAGTAAAGAGTGACAGTTTTGCTAAGATTTAAAAGTATGAAACGTTTTTCTGCCATTTGACACATTTGGGACTTATACCAAACTTGTATATTTTTATAAAGAAGTTTTTGCCTGGGAGATAGAAACATAGAAATATGACGACAGAAAAAGACCACATGGTCTATCTAGTCTGTCCTTCCATAACAACTACAACAGTCCCCTTTTTACCTTTAGAGATCCTCTGTGTTTGTCCCATGCTTTTTTGAATTCAGTTACTGTCCTCATCTCTACCACCTCCACTGGGAGACTATTCCACGGATCCACTACTCTTTCCGTAAAGAAATATTTCCGCATATCACTCCTGAATCTGTCTCCCTTCACCTTCATCCCATGTCCCCTCGTAGCAGAACTTGCTTTCAATTGAAAGAGGCTCTTTCCCTGAACATTTATGCCACGGAGGTATTTAAACATCTCAATCATATCACCTCTATCCCGCCTTTCCTCTAAGGTGTACATATTAAGATCCTTCAGTCTGTCCTCATATGCTTTAGTTCAAATCATTTTTATTCATTTTATACATATAATTCCATACACTTCCATGAGTGACCTCAACAGCTTACAACACCACCATTTCTGAAAACAATAACTTCCTGCTGAACATACTATCAATCCTAATGAACTATGATTTCCCAGGATACAGAGTTACATAGATGCACAAACTCTCCTTAAATTTAAATTGCCACACATGGTTCAACGAACAAGTTAACAGTCAATTTATTTTCCTCTTAACACATTAAGCCTCTGTCCCCCCCTCCTCATAAACCCCCCCCTCCCACATTCATCCCCACCCCCCCTGCTCCTGACACATGGACAAGCATTCGACAATCCTTCAATCACCCTTCCAGCATAAGCCATTCCATATCTCTCTTTACTGCAACTCTGCAGATCTCCACCCTTCACCAACTCACACCACCTTTTCCCAGTAACCTCTCAGAGTGAGCTGTACATTAAATATTCAACACCATACTGCGCTCCCTAGATGGCAGCGTGCCTATGAGAGGGGCCCAGAGCTCCAAAAACATATTCCAATATTTGCCACCCCTCTGTTTCGCTGTCATTTTCTCCATGTACATCAACTCTAACATAGCTCTTTCCCAAACCAGGACCCCAGGAGGGGAAAGCTCAACCCAATTACTCAGCAGCACCTTTTTTTACTAGTAAAAAGCCTCACACTAAGAAGGGTCTATACATGTGTACACTCTCCAAACCACTCCCCTTCCAGCAATGGAGCAGACATGTCTCTCGCTGCATAACATCATTCACCCCCATCCAACCCGCCAACTTACCGCAGACTTTTACCCACAAATTTTGCACCAGGGGGCAACTCCAAAACTTGTGTAACAAAGTTCCTGCCTCTGACCTACACCAAGCACAGGTGGGCGACGTTCTAATACCTACATGAAACGCCCAATCATCTGTGGTGTACGCTCTCCAAAGAAACTTGTATTGTAGCTCCTATAAGTAAACCCACAAGGTCCCCTTCGGTATCGCGTCAAAGGCCTCCCGCATATTCACCAAAGACAGCCCCTCCAACCCGTCTTTACCCCATCTCTCACTTAACTCAGAGAGGAATTCATTATCCCCAGGAGGCAATACCAGCATTCTATGCTCTCCCCCACCTTTCGGCTGACCCACCCACTTTCCCAGGGCAAATCTAAGGGTCCCACCCACCGCCCCGTCCCCCGTTACTTCCCCCAAACTACTCACATAATGTCGGGCTTGCAAGTATCCATAAAAATCCCCTTTAGGCAGCAAATAGCGCTCTTGTAGACTCTGAAAGCTATCCAAAACCCTCCCATCCCTCATATAAAGATCCCCAATGCAAACAATTCCCTTCTTAGCCCACCTATGAAATACACTAAACAAGGAAAACCCCGGGCGAAAATCTGGATTCCCCACCAAAGGGAGCAGGTCTGACTTCTTCCAATCCCACCCATATCTAACACACAACCCTCGCCAAGCTGACCGGAGGGCCCCTATATACCCGTGACCCATCCCACTGCTGGCCGTACTATATTTATTCATATGTAAAATATACATTGTGGAACCTGTGTCCCTTGGGGAAACTGCTAGGTACATATGACCTAGATTGGCCACTGTTGGAAACAGAATACTGGGCTCGATGGACCTTGGTCTGACCCAGTATGGCATATCTTTTGTTATGTTTTTATGTGCAAACATATAGACTATGCATCGGTGCACAAAGCTCATTCAGTTGCCTCACCGGGGCACACCCATCCTCCCCCCGCACAAGTGCTTCAACATGCCGCAGCAAATAGCGGAGATTATAGTTCCTTAATGAAGGTAGCTCCAACCCCCCCTCATCCTTCCTCCTCATCAGAGCTCTCAGTGGAATCCGAGCCCTCTTACCCCTCCACAGGAAACCGCATAGGGATTTTTTGGGCGCCACCAGTCCTTATCTAGGACCCACAGAGGCAGCAAACGGAGTACATACAACCACCGCGGCATCTCTACCATGGTAAACAACGCTATCCTCCCCTTCGGCAACAAAGGCAGACCCCTCCACCCAACAAGTGTCTGTGCAGTTCTATCCAGCAGACCAGGCACGTTCACCCGATACAGATCTTCCGGCCTATCGGGCAATTGTATCCCCAAGTATTTGATCATCCCAACCGCCCACACAAGTGGAAAAGGACCCTGCCAACTCGGTCTAACTCTGCCCCCCAAATCCAGCACCATCGATTTTGAAGCATTGATTCTTAAACCTGAAAATTCACCAAAAGCATGTATCAGTTGCAGCACCCGTTCTAAAGATGATTGCGTTCTCGTAAGATAAAGAAGCATATCATCCGCGAACGCGCTAAGTTTAATCTCTTCACCCCCTAAAGATATGCCCTCAATCCTCGAGTCGCACTGAATAGCTCAGAGCAGAGGTTCCAACGAAAGGACAAAGAACAGAGGAGATAAGGGACAGCCCTGCCGTGTCCCCCTTTCTAAGGTAAATGGATCAGAGAAGGCTCCACTCGCCCCCACCTGGGCCATTGGGCGACTATACAAAGCCTGAACCCACTGTACAAATTCCCCCTTCAAGCCAAAACACCCTAACACGTCCCACAAATATTCTCAGGCCACCCTATCAAACTCCTTTTCAGCATCTAAACTCACCAAGAGCAAAGCCTCCTCCTCCCGCAAGCAGTATCCCATGCCTAACAACAATCTAGCAATATTTTTTGTCGCCTCCCTACCCTGCACAAAACCCACTTGCCGTTCTTCTATAAGGGAGGGAAGGATTGAATTGAGTCTCCCCGCCAACACTGATGCAAGAAGCTTCATGTCACAGTTTATTAGAGATATGGGTCTATATGAGGCTGGGTCCAGCCTGTCTTTCCCTGGTTTAGGGATCACTGAGATATCAGCACAACGCATATCTCTAGGAAACTCCCCAATCTGACGCACCAAATCAAACATCACCACCATAGTGGGAGCCACTCTAAACGCCAGCATTTTATAATATTCAATACCAAAGCCATCGGGCCCGGGAGCCTTATGTGACTTCCCTTTCTTAATTCCCTGAAGAAGTTCCCGAACCGTCAGAGGCTCATTTAATCTACCCAAATCCTCCACCGACACCTGCGGCAGTGAGAGCTCACGTAGAAATGCCCTACCCTTCTCATAATCCCTACGCTCCTCACTATACAAGCCAGCATAGAAAGTTCGAAATACTTGCGCTATCTTCTGAGGCTGATGCTGCAGCCCCCCCTCCGTCCTCCCTGAGTACCGGTATGAAACGGGCTCCACCAGGGTCCTGAACTAGCCTTGCCAGTAAGCGACCGGTCCTATTGCCATACCGATGTAACTGATGTTTATAATATTGCATAGACAGGATAGCTCGTCTCTGAAGCAGCTCATTCAGAGCCATTTGCGCTCTGGTATACTCCTGCTGGAGGCTCCTATCCCCACTCCGAGTGAGCTTCCTCTGTAACTCTTGAAGACTCCGCTCTAAAACAAGGATGCTACGGTCTAAATGCCTTCGATGCCGAGCTGTATATGATATGATAGCACCTCGCATCACTGCCTTACTAGCTTCCCAAAACAATAGCAGGGAACACTGTGGTTGATTGTTAAATAGAGCATATTCATCCCACTGCTTTTCCAAATAATGCTGAAAGTCCATATCTTCACTAAGATACGCGGGAAACCGCCATCTCCCCTGAGCCCCTCCCTGGCAGTCCCATAGCAGCCACACCATCCCACGATCAGATACTACTATTGGATCAATTTCTGCTTTAAACACTCTCGATATCCCCCCTTCGCTCACCAAAATATAGTCTATACGCAACCAGGTACTATGCGCTCTCGATTGATGTGTATACTCCTGCGCTCCAGGGTGAAGGACCCGCCATACATCTACTAACTCTCCCATTCTACACAGATACCCCACCCCCTTTCGGATCCCGGCAGTCCCTCCACAACTCGGAGATTTATATAAATAAGGATTGTGCAGGCAATTAAAGTCACCTGCCATAATCAGTTCGTTACTGTCCGCTTTCTGCACAAACCCCAAAAGAAGTTTAAAAAACGCATGGTCATACACATTTGGGGCGTAGACATTCACTATCCAGATAGTTTCATTATATACTTTGGCCATCAGCATGATATATCTCCCATTCGGATCCGCCTGCACGGTACTCACTTCAAAGGGGAGGCCTCGCTTTACTAACACCACCACTCCCGCCCTTTTTGTGCCCGAAGATGCCCCATATGCTTCAGCAACCCAATCCCTCACTAGTTTCCGGTGCTCCACATCGCTTAAATGCATTTCTTGCAACAACGCTATGTGCGCCCCTTTCCTTTTTAACATTTGCAAAATCTTGGTGCGTTTAACTGGGGAGCTAATGCCTCCTACATTCCACGAGACTATCTTTATATTAGACGTAATTTATGCCTAAACTATCCCCCACTTTAAGATACATCTGCTCATGCTCCAAGAGACGCCCAGCCTCGTCTCCAGAGCTTAAGGTTGATCTACTCCCTTTAATGCAAGGTTTATGCTGCTCTTGTACACCGCTCCTCAAACAGGATCGTCCAGTTACTTCCATTCCCCCCCCTTTCTCTACCCCTCCGCCTTCTCCCCCCCTGTTCAGCTTCCTCTTGTCCACTCCACCCCCTACCCACCATAATCCCCCCCAATCAAACTGCAAGAATCATCCCCACACCCCACCCTAGACCCATCCTCAATTACACCAACTCCCATACATCCATCCACACATACAGTTCTACCTCTACTTACATCCCTACACAAATCCCCCCCCCTTTCCCACCCCCCTTGAACCCCCCTACTATACATCATTACTTAATCTCGCTGTAGCAAGACACCCCCCCTGTAGGGAGTACAATCACTGTCCATGCACCTCCGGGTCTCCCTTCTTGGCACGTTAAACATGCAACGACTGATTAGTTCATTATCATGTCCAGACACTTTCTTTTGCACATATTGAAGAAGCTTGTTAGCCCCTCATATACAGTCCCAGTCCAACTGCCAGCAGCATATGTTGCTTAAGCCATAGCCGCAGGTTTTGCCGCCACGAGTGTAGCCATGGACTGCTTTGCCGCACTCGCCTGCTCAACTGTGTGCGCGGTACCCTTGTGAAAGACTTTCAAGGTTGCAGGGTACAGCAGCGCAAATTTAATTCCACTCTTGACCAATTCACTACAAACAGGCGAGAATTCTTTGCGCTTTGCAGCTAGCAGAGCTGAGTAGTCCGGGAACATCAGGACTGGTACATTATCCAGCTTCAGGTCTCGCCGTTTTCGATAGGCCTGCAGGAGCAAAACTTTATGCTGAAAATTGAGCAGGTGCGCTAGCACCGGTCGCAGTCTACTCCTGCCGTCCACATGCTGCCCAAGTCTGTGGGCCCTCTCTACTTGTATCTTTCCTTGCAAAGCTGTAAGGCCCAACTCCTTGGGGAGCCACTCCTCAAAGAGAGTGAAAAGCTGGCTTCCATTCCAAGACTCTGGCACACCAACCAGCCTGAGATTATTCCGGCGTGACCGGTTCTCTAAATCATCCACTTTCAGCAATAAGTCCACAATTTGCTTCTGTTTGTGGTTAGCTCTCTCCAGCGCTAGCTCACCCTCCTCCATCACTGCCACTCGCTGTTCGACTTCCTCCAATCTCCTGGTATGCTCACCAAATGTCTCACCCATCTCCTCCAGTTTCTTCATAACTGTATCAAATTTTGGTTCGAGCAGCTTTACTACTTCATGTGCTACCTTGTCCGGGTCCGAATCCGTGCTCTCTTTCCCGGGTGAGTCTGGTACAGTCGGCTCTCATGACGAAGTCATCACCTTGCTCTCCCGCACACCAGCGGCCTTTTCCTTTTTCGCTGCCGCTTTCATTCCGTCTTCTTGGGACACCAGGCCGTCAGATTATGCAGCAGTACTTGGGCTACCAGATTTCCCCACTCTCGCACCACTGCGTAGCACCGTCGCCGAGTTATTGAAAGAATTCGAGAGCGGCCTGGGAGCGCAACGAGGAACACTCCTCACCCGCTCATGTGCACACGTGATCTCATGTGCACACGTGATATATAGTATAATGTTGATTGTACATAGTTATCCCTGTTACTCCTTGTTATATATTCCCTTGTTCTCTGTAAACTCAATGTTAACTGTATGCATTGCAGTATGTTTTGTTCGATGTACACCGCGCTGATTTTAATAGCGCGGTATAGAAGAGATGTTAAATAAATAAATAAATAAAATCTCTCATTTGCTTTATAATGAAGACCACTAATCATTTTAGTAGCCACCCTCTGCACCGACTCCATCCTGTTCACATCCCTTTGAAGGTGTGGTCTCCAGAATTGCACACTATACTCCAAATGAGGTCGCACCAAAGACTTATACAGAGGCATTTATCACCTCCTTTTTTCTGCTGGCCATTCCTCTCCGTATGCACCCAAGCATCCTTCTAGCTTTTGCCGTCACCTTTTCTACCTGTTTAGCTACTTTAAGATCATCAGACACAACCACGCCTAGGTCCCGCTCTTCTTTAGTGGACAAAAGTACTTCACCCCCTATGCTATATTGCTCCCTTGGATTGCTGCAGCCCAAATGCATGACCTTACATTTTTTAACATTAAATCCCAGCTGCCAAATACTAAACCATTCTTCAAGCTTAGCTAGATCCCTCCTCATGTTATCTACCCCTTGCTGGGTGTCTACTCTGTTGCAGATTTTGGTATCATCCGCAAAGAGGCAAGCCTTACCTGAAAGCCCTTCCGCTATATCACTAACAAAGATGTTAAAAAGAATCGGACCATGTGGGACATGTATACAATGGAGCATGGAGTGGCTGCCGGTAGGATGCGTTTGACGCGCTTTGAGCAGGTGTGGGAACCCTTTGTCCTACGTTATGGCTCCTGATGGCTCAAGGCCGTGGCACGTCCTGGAAACTTGTGGGTCACATCCTATGTAGCGAGATGATCTTCTGCGGTATCGCCTTTTGTTTTATGTGCGCAGATTGGCTGGCGTGCTCTCTTTCTTCTTGGCTGGTATAGAGGTTCGTGGGGGGGTGGAGGAGATAGGTTAGGGTGGTTGGGGGGTGGGAAGGGGGCGTTGGAGGGCGGGGGGTTGATGTTTTATTTTGGGGTGTGTTTTCTGTGGCTTGATGATGCGTGGGAGGGGGTTGGGGGAAAAGGGGAAGGGGAGGGGGAAGAGTAAAACACTTATAACCTAAAACTAAAAGAAGGCGTTTCGTTGGCTCGCCTTGTGTTACTTGTTAGTGACTTTGGCTTTGTTATCTTTTGATATTGTAATATGCTTATGGTTCATGTTCTTGTTTTTCATGGCTGCCTTTCAATAAAAAAAAAAAAAAATCGGACCAAGGACAGATTCCTGGGGCACACCACTGATAACATCCTTCTCCTCAGAGTGAGCTCCATTTACTTGTACTCTTTGTCGCCTCCCACCCAACCAATTTCTAACCCAAGCAGTAACTTTAGGGTCCATCCCTATGGTGCTCAGTTTGTTTATAAGTCGCCTATGAGGAACAGTGTCAAAGGCTTTACTGAAATCTAAATACACCACATCTAGGGCTCTCCCTCGGTCCAACTCCCTGGTCACCCAGTCAAAGAAATCAATCAGATTTGTCTGACAAGACCTGCCTCTGGTGAATCCATGCTGCCTCGGATCCTGTAATCCGCTGGACTCCAGAAACCTCACTATTTTCTCTTTCAGCAGCGTTTCCAATAATTTACTCACCACATCCTTACTTCCACTTTTATGTAAAGGCACCACATGAGCCTCTCTCCAGTCCTTTGGCACCACTCCCAACTCCAACGAGGCATTGAAAAGGTCAGTCAGTGGAGCTGCTAGAACGTCCCCAAGTTCCCTCAGTATTCTCGGGTGTATCCCATCCGGTCCCATCGCTTTGTCTACTTTAAGTTGAGAGAGTTTCTCACGAACACAGTCTTTTGAAAATTGTTCAAGATGTCCTTTGCTTCTGTTCCCATTTGTGGGTGTTTTCTGAGGTCCTGCTCCTGGTTCTTCATCTGTGAACACAGAACAAAAATATTTAAGTAATTCCGCTTTATCCTTATGAGCTTCTACATATTCCTCTCCTGCACCCTTGAGTCTGACAATACCACTCTTGCCCTTCCTCTTCTCACTAATATATCTGAAAAATGTCTTATCCCCCCATTTTATTGCATTGGCTATTTCCTCCTCCTTTTGAATCTTTGCCTTCTTGACTACTTTGCTAGCTTCTCTAAGTTTTTCCAAATACAGATGCCTGTCTTCCTCTCTCTGTGATCTCTTGTATTTCATGAAGACCTCCCTCTTTTTCTTCACTTTTTCAGCTACTTCTTTCGAAAACCATAGCGGTCTCCTTTTCCTTTTACCTTTATTTACCATTTTAACAAAAAGGTTGGTTGCCCTTAAAATATCCCCTTTCAGTTTTTCCACTGTTTTTCTACATCCCTCAGCTGTTCCCATCCAACTAACGACTCCCTGAGGTATTGGCCTATCTTCGCAAAGTTAGTCTTCCTAAAGTCTAAGATCCTCGCCTTTGAATGGATTCTAACAGCCCTAGTCCTAATACTGAACCACACCATCTGGTGATCACTGGATGCAAAATGATCTCCCACTACAACATCAGAAACACTTTCACCATTGGTAAGCACCAAGTCCAGTATGGCCCCTTCACGTGTGGGGTCTGTTACCAATTGCCTGAATAGTTCTCCCTGTAGAGAATCCAGGATCGCCTTACTTCTAGATGATACTGCAGCAGGAATGTGCCAATCAACATCTGGCATATTGAAATCTCCTATCAGTAGCACTTCCCCTTTCCTAGCAATGCTGCACATGTCTTCAATTAACTCTCTGTCCACCTCTTCCTACATGATGAACTTAAGAGGTTTCTAGGTCAACAGCATTTGACTAGTAGTGTAACCTCTTGTTGTCTCCTGGAAGGTTTGATTTTTTTTAAATAGTATAAAGTATGATTTAAGTTTTATTTATTACCCTGGTTTGGTTTTGTGATAAGAGTTTTAACACCAACAGGCCCAGTGCTGGACTTTTACTTTCAACCCTACTGCTGCTGCTTGGCAGCGGTGAGAGATGTACCTGCTACCCCTGCTAAGACTGCCCCCCCCCCTCACCTTCTGGTATAAAACCCCCTCCCCTCTCCCACCTGCCTCCTCCCCCATGCCTTTGGGCACTGGAAGCTTAATCCAACACAGCGGTTACCAGGCTAGGTTGGGAAGCCCCGATTTAGACTAGACTGGATTTACCAAGGATTTAACTTTTAGTAATAGCCATCAATCCTAGAGCATGTATTTTGTAGCTCCTGTTTTCACTGTTTTATTTTTTCTGTTCTACTGCATAAACACAGATAATAGAGGAGAAGAGGAGGAAGGTTGGTTGGCGTGACCTCTGATTTTAGATTGCTTGCACCTGTAGTGGATATGGATTTAATGTAGAAATAGCTTGGCGTGCAATTCATTTTTTTTTGTTTACTGTTTTTTTGCTCTCATGGATGCAGATGTATGTGGAGGAGCAGAGGATGAAGGTTTGCATTTCTCATGCTATGTTGCATGTAGATTTTGACATGCTGCAATAGATTTGCACTGCATAGAGCATGCCTGATCAGACTTGGATGCAGCATGAATAAAGCCAGCCTTTGTCCGAAAGGATAGTTCTCATGGTCATAGCTCTTACTCTTTGTAGTTATACACTACAGACTATTTTTATGGAAGAGACAGCATGAGGGAAAATCTATAAAAAGCCTGTTTCATTAGAAATGTAATAGTCACTTTGGACAAGCGCAGCCGTTTTTCTTTTAAGAAAACCTGATCCACTATCAGAACTTAGAAACATAGAAATATAATGACAGAAAAAGACCACATGGCCTATCTAGTCTGTCCTTCCATATCAACAACTACAACAGTCCCCTTTTTTCCTTAAGAGATCCTCTGTGTTTGTCTCATGCTTTTTTGAATTCAGTTACTGTCCTCGTCTCTACCACCTCCACAGGGAGACTATTCCACGGATCCACTACTCTTTCCGTAAAGAAATATTTCTGCATATCACTCCTGAATCTATCTCCCTTCACCCTCATCCCATGTCCCCTCATAGCATAACTTGCTTTCAATTGAAAGAGGCTCTCTCCCTGAACATTTATGCCACGGAGGTATTTAAACAATCATATCACCTCTATCCCGCCTTTCCTCTAAGGTGTACATATTAAGATCCTTAAGTCTGTCCTCATATGCTTTATAATGAAGACCACTAATCATTTTAGTAGCCACCCTCTGCACCGACTCCATCCTGTTCACATCCTTTTGAAGGTGCGGTCTCCAGAATTGCATACTATACTCCAAATGAGGTCGCACCAAAGATTTATACAGAGGCATTATCACCACCTCTCTTCTGCTAGCCATTCCTCTCTGTATGCACCCAAGCATCCTTCTAGCTTTTGCCGTCGCAAAATGACCACAGTTTTATGCAGATTCTGAGAGGGTGAGGAGGGAGGAGTTTGGCCCTGCGGGTCCCTTTAGTGCTTTTAATTTAACTTGCTTATTTGTATTCTGCATTTTACAAGTAAAACCAGAACAAAACGGATCATAAAATAAAATATAATAACTTAAAAGCAGCACAACACATGTCAAAAATTCAAATTATAATTTATCAGATCACAAACAATACATTTTTGTTCTAAATCAATTTGAATTGGTCTCTTCGAGGCTAGAACACACCTATCTAGAGTTTTCCCCCACTTTGTATACTCCTTTTCCTGCCCAAATCTGGTCAGATCATTGCTTCCAGTAGCTCTTTACCCAAGGGGCTTTCAGAGCCTTGATCATACAGCTGTTGATTTTCTCCCCTACCTCATAATCTAAGGGCCATTAATGCTGCTTCTGCAGTATCTAACCTTGGCCAGCTTAAGGCGAGGAGGCCAGGCTCTGGAATTGAATAGTACTGCCACAGTCACCAGTTTGATTCTAATTCTGTGGCTCTATTTTATTGGGTTAACATAAGTGATCCAAAGATGATGATACACATGAGCTTTCAGGATGGCATAAGGCATCCACAATGGAAACTAATTTTCTTTCTCAAAATGCTCACTTGGGTCATCAATGGATCATTTTTAGGAAAAGCCAAGAAGAAAAGTGACAACCAGCAAATAATTTGGTCAAGATCAAGCTAACTACTAGTGCTCAGCACCATGGCAGTGCCAGGGTTGAGAGACTAAACATGTGGCACAAGATTATCTGCAGTGCAACTGTGGCACACCACCACATTGTTTAAAAAGTTTACAAAGGCTGACTTTAATTCTTTGTTGAAATGTTTGAGAGCCACTAAATTCTGAGCAGTCACGGGCAATTGCTTCCTTTCATGCAGATGCTCTGGTTTCTGATGTTATGGGAACTGTGGCAGGATCATCATGGAGCTGCCCTTTCCTCTTCAGGTCCACATGCTTCCTCTTCATTGGCTTTCCAGTTTACTTCCAGTAATCAGAAAATCTTTCTTTGGGGATGTTTTCAGCTGTCTTAATTTCTTATCTTATTGTTTGACCTTATTCCTCCCCTTATTGCTTATCTCCAAGAACAAGCAGGAATAAGTCCTCACATATGGGTACGTCGGAACCGACGGAGCCCGTGCGGGAAAGCTCCCCAGCTTCCCAGAAAGGAAGCCTTTGGGGCCTCCCACTGCACATGCGCGCTGCCTTCCCACCTTCCTGACCAGCTCTCCTCAGTTCTTCCTCTCCGGATGGATCTCAGGTAACCAAACCACCTTCGGGCAGGTCCTCAAAGAGCAAATCTCCTTCAAAGCATCGAGAGGCTCTCACTTTTGAATCTGAGGATCCTGCCCCAGCCAAACAACCCTGGCGGGAAGCTCTGGCTTCCAAAGCTCCATCTATGGGGTTACAGGTTGACATCGATGGCATGGCCTCGACCGATCACCTGTTAGACTGCTCTGGGGTACCGGCCCATACCAGTACCGACATCCAGGCAGCAGTGGCGTCTGAGCAATACTGTTCAGACCATGCAGCAGGCCATGCTGGCTTTCACTAAAGCTGCGACGCCCTCGGTACCGCATCCAGCGGGTCCGGGTCCGGTTCCGGTATCGTTTCCCATATCGGAACCGAGACCATCGTCTTCCAAACGCAGATCGGTTCCGCATGCCGGATCCGGGTTTTCACCCGATACCGATCCCATACCCAGTACGCCCGATATCGATACCGAACGGTATGCGTATCGTGCGTTGGAAGCAAATAGAGGATACTCTGATTCTTCTGAGGATTTTGACTCCTCTGAGGACTCTGATGAGCTGTCTCTAGTTCTTCCTGAAGACCCTTCTTCCCCAAAGAGGAGAATGTCTCCACCAGAGGATTTGTCCTTTCAAGACTTCATTATAGAACTAGCTAAAGGACTTTCTATTACCACATCCTCTGAAAAAGAACCTAGATCAAAGAAACTGGATATTTTAGGATACCCTAAGGTTCCTAAAGAGGCAGTCACCCTGCCTATCCATGAAATCCTTCAAGAACACTTGATGGACTTATGGGAGGCTCCTCTAACGTTGTCTCCTTATTCTCGTAGGTTGGACACCATGTACCGGGTCCCTCCTTCTCCTGGTTTTCAAAAGACTCAGCTGCCTCACCATTCCATTGTGGTGAAGTCTGCGCTGAAAAAGATTAAGAGTACCAAAAGGCACTCTTCTACGCCTCCAGGGTGAGAATGTAAGACCCTAGACCAGTGATGGCTAACCTTTTTGAGCCCGAGTGCCCAAACTGCCGCACAAAACCAAAGAATTTCCTCAAAGTGCCAGCACGTCATTTGCATAAGTGGTCTTATTTGCATAAATATTTGCATAATGTTACCATACACTACTTTTAGTAAACATGTCTCTTAATGAGTGTATGGATAAAGAAAGACTAAAAGATTTCTACATTACTATAATCCAGTGCCAACGCCAGGCACATTAGGAACTACTACAAACGCTGCCCATTTAGAACCCATAGCAAACCCGCCGTATCCTGACAGCATTACCAGGACTCACAAAGCACCATACCCTACCTATCAAAAGGCAACACTGCAAATATTAAAACCAATACATTTCAGTGAATACTGGGGAAAGAGAACAAGTGGCAACGTCAAATAGGAATTTCCTCTTGTACCAAACAAAGCGCAGATGTTAATGATGCACATTTCCCAGAGCTGACATATTCCAGTTAATAAATTCAAAATAAAGAGATATCGTTCTACCTTTTGTGCATTTTTTTTCAGTTGCAATTGGTCCAGCCATTTTCTTCTGGTTTCTTCATGTTTTCTGCTAACTCTCCATCGTCTGCTGTCCATTTGTCCTTTCTTCTCTCTTCTAGTTTTTTTTCCATTCTCTCTCTCTACATCAGCTTTAAACATACTAATCTTTCTCCTTTTGCTCTTTCCTCATTTCTATTTCATCCACACAAATTTTACCCCTCCATCCTCAATCCCCAATTACTCTCCCAATACCTGGCCAATTGTAGATTTTTCATCCCTCCTACACAAAATATTTTTCCCCTCTCCATTTTACTCTCCCAGCCCCATCCCATTATAATACTACCCCAACATCAGCTAACTTCTAGTTACAGTCTCACCCAGAATCCATTCCCTTCTTCAAGCCACCCACTTACCCTAAGACCATTTCGATTCCAAGCCCCGTCCCCATCAGCTATTTGCAGTTCAAGCCCCCCACTTCCCCTCAGCCCATTTCCATTCCAAGCCCCATCCCCAACAGCTATTTGCAGTTCAAGCCCCTTCCACTCAGCCCATTTCCAGTCCTAGCAACCCCCCAACCCATTACCAGTCCTAGCCCCCCATAGCTCACTCCCAGTCCTAATCCCACCAGCCCATTTCCAGTCCTAACCTCCCCATCAGCCCACTCCCAGTCCTAATCCCCCATCACTCAATTTTTAGTTTAAGCCCCCCCAGCGCCTATCACCACTCCTAACCCCCCCAGTGCCCATCACCACTCCTACCCCCCCAGCCCAGCGCCCATCACCACTACTAACCCCCCCATACAGCACAGTGCCCATCACCACCCCTAAACCCCCCCAGCCAGTCCAGTGTCCATCACCACTCCTATCAACCCAGCCCAGTGCCCATCACCACTCCTAACCCCCCCACCCCAGCCCATCACTACTCCTAACACCCCCCAGCCCAGCCCAGCCAATCACCACTCCTAACCCCCCCCCCAGCCCAGCCCAGCCCATCACCACTCCTAACCCCCCCCCAGCCCAGCCCAGCCCAGCCCATCACCACTCCTAACCCCCCCCAGCCAGCCAGCCCAGCACCACTCTAACCCCCCCCCCCAGCCAGCCCAGCCAGCCCATCACCACTCCTAAGCCCCCCAGCCCAGGCCAGCACCACTCCTAACCCCCACCCCCCACCCCCAGCCCAGCCCAGCCCAGCCCAGGGAAAATTTAAAAAAAAAAAAAGAAAACCTGTTTGCTGCCGCTGTCGGGGCCGCCGCGGCAGAATCGAGCGTGCCGCGGGGCCCCCTGTACCCACCGGCAGAGCCTGTCCTCCCCGTAGCAGCTCTCTCTTTGGAGCTGCAGTCAGACTCGCCGGCTTGCAGAGCGCGAGGGAAGAGTTCCCTCGCTGCTCTGTTAAGCCCGCGGGGGCTGATGGGAAGTTCCCATCAGCCCCGCGGGCTTAACAGAGTCGCGAAAGGGAAACTCTTCCCTTCGCGCTCTGCAAGCGGCGAGTCTGACTGCAGCTCCAAAGAGAGAGCTGCTACGGAGGACAGGCTCTGCCGGTGGGTACAGGGGGGGCCCCGCGGCACGCTCGATTCTGCCGCGGCGGCCCGACAACGGCAGCAGACAGGGTTGTTGTTTTTTTTTTCGATGGCGGACCTTCCCGCGTGCCAGCTGCAAGGCCTTCGCGTGCCACAGCTGGCACGCGTGCCATAGGTTCGCCATCGCTGCCCTAGACTCTTTTGGTAGGAAAATCTTCCAGGCTAGTATGCTTATAGCCAGGATTAATTCATACAGTCTGTATATGGGCATGTTTCTCAGGGAACTTGCCCTAAAGGTACGGCATTTTGCCCCCTTTATCCCTGAGGATAAAAAGGAGTTCATTTCTATAGTGAAACAGCTTCTAGATGTTTCTAAATTCTCTAACAGAGCAGCCTTTGATTCCTTTGAAGGTGCCGGTAGAGCTTCGGGCATTGCCATTGCAGCCCGACGACTTGCTTGGCTCCAGGCCTCTGACCTAGAACCCTGGGTCCTGGATGGCTTACGGAATCTGCCCTGTACAGGTGAGAACTTATTTGGTAAAGACTGGCAAATTAAAGCCACTCAAATGGACGCAGAAAATGCTACCTTAGATAGACTTTCTAAGTCTACCTCTACTTCTGCCAAGAAAAAGTCTTTCAAGAGGCCTTACTACAAGAAGGCCAGATTTTCCACAAATACTGGCCAACAATCTTCTCAGCCTCGCTTTGCTGCTAAACGTCAGCAGCCTAAACAGGCAAGGTCAAAGCCTGCAGTGTCTGCCACTCCTCAGCAGGCTCAACCCCCTCAGGGATTTTGACTTGCCCCTAGAGAACTTAACCTTTCTGGCTCTAGAACAACCAGAGCCCCTCACCATTCCCGGAAGGTTAGCTCACTTTGCTCCCAGATGGGGGCAAATTACATCAGAGCAATGGACTCTCTCTATCATCAGAGAGGGCTACAAACTTCATTTTTCCAACCTTCCTCCATATACCATGGTGAGGCACTTCAATTCTCCCCCATCTCTCCTGGGCCTGTTGGGTCAGGAAATCTCTTCTCTCCTTGCCCAAGGGGCAATAGAAGAGGTTCCTCTTCTTCAACAAGGGACAGGATTCTACTCCCCTTATTTTCTCATACCAAAGAAGACAGGGGATTCAGACCTATCCTAGATCTGAGAGAATTGAACAAATTTCTGTACAAGGAGAAATTCAAAATGCTTTCTCTAGGCATTCTCCTTCCATACCTTCAGAGGCAGGATTGGCTTTGTTCTCTAGATCTCAAGGATGCGTACACACATATACTCATCCACCCATCCCACAGAAAATATCTAAGATTTCTGTTTCAGGGAAAACATTTCCAGTACAGAGTACTTCCCTTCGGTCTAGCCTCTGCTCCAAGAGTGTTCACCAAATGCATGGCAGTTGTTGCCACATTTCTAAGAGGTCTGGGAATTTTTGTATTCCCATATCTGGACGACTGGCTCATCCGAGCTCCATCTCAGTCAGAGGCCCAGATTTCCCTGGACCGCACAAGGCACATTCTGCAGTATCTGGGACTGGTGATAAACCTTCCCAAGTCTCAACTTATCCCTACTCAGTCTCTGGAATTCATAGGGGCCCAGTTGGACACCACCACTGCAAGGGCCTACCTACCTCAAGTCCGGGGCCAACGTCTGGTGTGCTTGGCCTTCCAAGCTCAGTCCAGCAGTCACTTGACAGCCAGAGAAATGCTGCGACTTCTGGGCCACATGGCCTCCACGGTACACGTGGTGCCCTACGCTCGTCTTCATATGAGAGCAGCTCAATGGACCTTGGCCACCCAGTGGACTCAAGCATCAGGAGCGCTCTCCGACCAAATACTCACCTCAAAGCGTCTGTTTTGGTCCCTCCAATGGTGGATGTCCACCAAGAATCTGTTGTTGGGGTCCCCCTTCCAACCTTTGTTGCCTCAAGCAACCCTCACAACAGATGCCTCCCAAACAGGGTGGGGAGCCCATCTTCAACACCTCTCCACTCAGGGTGCTTGGTCTCCACAAGAGACCACCCTTCACATCAACCTCCTGGAACTGCGAGCAATCTTCTTTGCTCTCAAAGTCTTCCATACCCTCTTAGTCAACCTGACCGTCCTAGTCCATACAGACAATCGGTGGCCATGTTCTACATAAACAAACAAGGAGGGACAGGCTCTCTGTCGCTTTGCAACGAAGCTCTCAGATTATGGGCCTTCGCCAGAGAGCATCAAATTCATCTTCTGGCAGTGTATCTTCCAGGGGTTCAAAACTCTCAGGCAGACAGACTCAGTCGAGTTCTGCTTCCACATGAATGGTCCTTGCATATGGACCAGATACGCAGAATCTTTCAGGAATGGGGAACCCCGGACATAGACCTCTTTGCAAGTCCGTGGAATGCCAAACTTCCCCGGTTCTGTTCCAGGACTCTGTGTCAGAGAGCTCAGGCCAACGACGCCTTTCTCCTACATTGGGGTCAGGAATTCCTATATGCCTTTCCACCCATTCCTTTGATTCCCAAGACTCTGTTCAAACTCCAGAGGGATCACGGATTGATGATCCTCATAGCTCCACGCTGGCCACGCCAAGTGTGGTTCCCTCTACTTCTGCATCTCTCCCAGGGACCCTCCCTGGACCTGGGAGCGGCGCCAGACCTTCTGTCTCAGGAGGAGGGGACTTTGTGGCACCCAAACCCCAAGTCCCTACACCTCAGAGCTTGGTTACTGAAGGCCTAAGCCTTCATGACTTCAATCTTTCTCAACCAGTGAATTCTCTATTAGACTATCTCCTGCATCTTTCTAATGCAGGCCTTAAGACAAATTCAGTACGAGTCCATTTGAGTGCTATTGCAGCATCTTTAAAACCTATAAATGGACAACCTGTCTCCTCTCATCCTCTTATTGCAAGGTTCATGAGAGGCCTGACTCTAATAAACCTCCCATCCGGCCTCCTCCGGTAGCATGGGATTTGAACCTCGTTCTAGGTCAGCTTATGAAGCCACCTTTTGAACCGTTGGTTTCTACCTCCTTGAAATTTCTTTCCTGGAAGGTCCTTTTCCTTATTGCAGTCACTTCGGCTCGCCGCATCAGTGAACTACAGGCCTTAGTGGCTCATCCACCTTATACCAGGTTTCATCATGATAAGGTGGTCCTTAGGACGAATCCCCACTTTATGCCCAAAGTGGTCTCGCCTTTTCATCTTAATCAAGAGGTATATCTACCTGTCTTTTTTCCAGCTCCTCATGCATCCAGTGCAGAGAGGAACCTTCATACTCTAGATTGTAAAAGAGCTCTTGCCTTTTACCTCAACAGGACTCAGCCACATCGAAAGTCTTCCCAGCTTTTCGTGGCTTTTGATCCTTCTCATTTGGGACTTCCAGTCTCTAAACGTACACTTTCCAATTGGATTGCTCAGTGTATTTCCTTTGCTTACCAGAGTAAAAATATTTCTCTGGAAGGCCATGTCACAGCTCACAATGTGAGAGCCATGGCCACTTCTATGGCTCATCTTCACTCTGTATCCATAGATCAGATCTGTCGAGCCGCCACCTGGGCCTCGGTTCATACCTTCACAGCCCATTACTGTTTGGACAAGGACTCCCGCCGGGATGCCTTGTTTGGTCAGGCTGTCCTCAAACACCTGTTCCATACTTGAACAACTCCTGCCCACCTTCCCAGGATGGATGCCTGAGATCCATACGAAGATGGCGAACCCTTGGAAGGGGATCTCCCAGGCATCTTAGCTAGGGAGTCCCCATATGTGAGGACTTATTCCTGCTTGTTCCTGGAGATAGCACAGTTACTTACCTGTAACAGGTGATCTCTGGGAACAGCAGGAATTAGTCCTCACAACCCACCCACCTCCCCTAGGAGTTGTATCTTCTGTCTATCTTCCTTTCCTCTCTCTATTGTCTCAGCTATAAACTCGAACTGAGGAGAGCTGGTCAGGAAGGCGGGAAGGCAGCGCGCATGTGCAGTGGGAGGCCCCAAAGGCTTCCTTTCTGGGAAGCTGGGGAGCTTTCCCGCGCGGGCTCCGTCGGTTCCGACGTACCCATATGTGAGGACTAATTCCTGCTGTTCCCAGAGATCACCTGTTACAGGTAAGTAACTGTGCTATATCTAACTTGTATTTTGACAGCCCATTGAGGGTTTTTCTCCATTCTCTACTACTAAGGGATTTATCTTAAAAACCCTTAGTAAATCAAACCCTATTTTTGTTACTGCATACCACTGCACTGCATTATCAAATTTAAACTTAGCTTTTATAATGACATTTTGACTGCCAGTGTGTCAAAAATTAAAGTCCATTCTTTATGGACCAGCTAGCTATCTCTTGTTCTCTGGGAACAAGCAGGAAGTTGGCCTTCACATATAGGTGACATCTGTGCCGATGGAGCTCACATGGAAACATCTCCCCAGCTGTCAAGAAAGCCTTTGGGAGATGCACCATGCATGCGTGGTCCCCTTCCCAACCAAGGGTGCCATCTTGTCTCCATCGCCTCCTTTTTTTTTTTTTCTGCAGAGTCCTCCGGACGTCTGTACCATTTCCCTAGTGTGTCTTTTTTGTCTTGACATCTTCCAGTATGTGTACCGGTTCCTCTTCCCACCCCCTAGCCAGTGCGCCTCAATGTCACTCCTAAAGTTCATTTCCTTATTTATCTCGAGGTGTTCCTCGACTGGCACTTTGTGCCCTTTTCTGGCTGGTAGGCCTCAGACCCTTGCCCGAGTTACAGGTCCCAGTTTTCCGATGGTCTCCAGCAGCTTCAAAAAAATGAGTGCAGCAAGATGATATCCCTCACCGACCCACATGACTGTTGCCTCCATTGCCTTCGGCTGGACCATGACAACTCGGACTGCAACTTTTGCAAGTCCATGTCTGCAAAGGCCATCAAGAGCAGCCAGTTGCAGCAGGAGAAGTTCTTCCACAAGTCAGACTCTGTTCCAGAGTCCCCAGTGAACCACGCTCCAGGGCCGCCTCCAGTACCTAGGTGTCCCACAATGCCTGGGCTATCTCGGAGTCCTGTGGCCGCGGGTTCTCCAAGAGGAACTCCCTGGAGATGAAACACAAGAGTTCGAAAACCTCAAAGGCCGCCTCTGAGTACGTCTGGAAAAGGGGGTGAATCCCACACCAGGCCCCGCAGTCCCGAGCGTGAGTTCAAGGGGTCAGAGTGGGAGTGGCCTCACAAGCTGCCCTGGAAGGAATTGTCGGCATCTGGCAACCGGCCATGGACCCCTGAGGTCATCCTGGTCGAGGATTCCCCCTTGCCAGAACAGACACC
Source organism: Ichthyophis bannanicus (assembly GCA_033557465.1). Taxonomy (NCBI): domain Eukaryota; kingdom Metazoa; phylum Chordata; class Amphibia; order Gymnophiona; family Ichthyophiidae; genus Ichthyophis; species Ichthyophis bannanicus. The sequence goes on from CM066044.1 coordinate 158,127,285, forward strand.
GGGCCCGAAACATCTGTGCCATTGTCGAAGGCTGAGGAGCCATCTGGCATGGAGACCAGAATGGCGGCCTTGAAGGGAAGTATATATGACCACCTGGCCCAGTAGTGGGCACTGATGTCTGGTTCATCCACCCTAATGACTGGACCCTCTACCTCGAGCCTATCCTCAAGCACCACCAGCCTTGAGAGAACCATGGTCATCGGACGAGGTCCCGGTCCTGTTCCTCAGGACACTGGTCCTTTCCGGTGAGTGCATGTACCTTGTACCACAAGTGTTCAGGAGATTGTGGGCTTTCAGGCTCAGGCCTTGACACTGGGAGCCGCAGAGCCGGGTTCTTCTTTTGACTTTGAGTCAGACTGGAAGACTGAGAACAAGGAGTCCCCGAACACATAGCAACATTGGGACGTGACTTTTGACCTGTCCCCACTGGTATCTTGGTGCCGTTCCCCTGCTAGAGTACGTTGCTTTTCTCGACTTTGTGCAGGACATGGCAAAGGCACTCTCATTCGAAACTGAGATGGAGGATGACCCCCGCACAGAGGAACTTGAGATCCTCCAGTATGAGGCCCCCTTGAAGGAAACCCTAAAGGTGCCCGTCCTTCCAATCCTCGAGCATTACTTCTCACAGAGCTCACAGGCCTCCTTGAGGACAAGGTGGTGGAGCCAGTATCCAAACATCTCTGGGGCAAAGGCTTCTACTCCAGATATCTCCTCATTCCCAAGTGAATGGGGGGCTAGTTTACGCCATTTGTAATTTTTGTGGAGACCCACTCTTGTGTTTGTCTCCTTTATTCAGGCTGGTTTTGGTCAGTTTTATTAAATAATTAAATGATTAAAATGGAGGACCTACTTCAAGAGAAGGTTTTTACACTCTCATGGTAGGTGATCCGACAAAAAATTGTTTACACTGTTCATTGAAACAGGGAGCATTAGGATTATAGTATGGGAGATTAGTGTATGTCCACCTTGTTATTGGAATACTTTTGTGGTGACATTCTTTGGGCTTTTTTAGTAGGATGTCATTAGACATGACACCCTTGGGTGGGAAGGGGACCACACATGTGGTGCATCTCCCAAAGGCTTTCTTGAAAGCTGGGGAGATGCTTCCGCACGGGCTCCGTCAGCATTATCCATAATGTGAGGACTGGTTCCTGCTGTCTCCAGAGAACACCTGTTACTGGTGAGTAATAAGCTTTCCTTTGGGTAATTCTAGCTCAGTTAAGATAGGGACTTGAATCGGGATCTAGGACCATGGGCCTTCATCCGCAACTACCCTGGGGATATTTTTCTCCCTATTTTCTATCCCCCCTTTCTTCTTTAGTACAGTAATTGCAATAACAGTTCCAGAGCCCTGCATTCATGGGCCCTCACATCACAACCAACCCCAGGTGTCACTATTGCACAATGGCTGACTCCCATCCCCACCCGTCTGCAGCATCCTGCGGAAGGGAAGACCTGAACCAGGAATCAAAGTTAAGCCCTGGCCCAGCAAATGCATTCTTGGGTATATTCTGTTATAAAACTGAAAATCTTGACAGCCGTTTGCATGAGGTCTTATGATTTTAAAACCTAGTATCTTGATTTTTCAGGTGGGTTGCTCACTTTACTAGCTCTGCAAAAGGGAGTGTATATTATGCACAAATGTGCTTGTTACTGTAAACACTTTCTCTGTGTGACACATCTGTTACATTTTTCCTCATTTCAGAGTAAATGAAACACAACAAAATGTTCAGTTCAAAATAATTAAAACAAACAAGCTTAACGTGCAGAGAAAAGACTTGCAGGTGTAACTCATCAAACTTAACTCTTACTTTTTTTTTGTAAAGGCTGAATAGCTTTCAGTGCTCTCATTAATGATGCTTTTGAATGATGCTTTTTAGTGATAAGCATAGAGGACCCATAATTGCAAAAAAAAAAAATTGAAGTAAAAGGCAGAGATCAACTGATCTGTAGCATTGCAAAGAAACTTAACGGAGCAGACTAGATAAGAGCATAGTTTTCTGTAATAATCTGGGTTTCTCTATTAACCACTAGAACCACTAGTGTATCTGATTGCGATCAGATGATACTATAAAACTTTGGAGTAGGAATTAACCCCCCTTGCTGCTCCTCCCCAATTTATGCCTGAAGGAACTATGTAGAGTTTTAAAAAAAAAAGAGCCTCCTAGCTATCTTTTTTTTATTTTTGAATGGGAGCCCAACTCCTTTTCCTCTTTAGCCATTGAGAGAGTTAAAGAATATAATGCTGTAGATATCATGGAAGCCTGTAAGTGACTTGGGAAGAGCTCACTTAAGAGAATTATCTTCAGTAATTGAGGCAAGAAAGTTCACGACCTCGTTCCATTTGGCATATTAGACTGAAGCATGGCGTGGTTGCAAGATTTCTGCAGTGTGAAAGTGCTGTCTTCTGAGTAATACGGTTGGCTTAGGTTTTGAACTGACCTTATCTGTTTCCATTTCTCATTCTCATGCTGTATCTTTCTGGGTATTTTTCCCCTTCTGTTACAGATACGAATAGCCCAGCAGAAGCAAAGCATATGGAAAATGGCATTCTAGTGAACGAACAATCTGAAAAGAACTTGATCAAGTATGGATTAAACCTTTGAATATTTTTTGTTCAAACTTGCTTATAGTGCTTTTAAGTTAATACTAAATAGAGCCAGAATACCCTTCGAATCCCCCTTATTTATGTTTGGATTTGGATGTATCACTCATCTCTTCCAAATCTGAGCTCAAGGCCAGTTAGTACATGAGTTCTCTGGGAACAAACAGGAAGTCAGCCCTCGCATATGGGTGACATCTGCACGGATGGAGCCTGTGCAGCAATATTTCCCCAGCTTTCAAAGAAAGCCTTTGGGAGATACACCACACACTGTAGTCCCCTTTCTGTCTAAGGGTGCCATCTTGCCTTGGTCTCCTTTTTTCCATGGAGCCCATCGAACATGCCTGTTCCTCCTCCCCCCCCCCTGAAAAAAGTTGGTAGTTTTTGTCAGAAGTTTTTGCTTTTCTCTGGCTGCGTAACAGTTCCTTCTCGCCCTCGAGTCAGCTTGCCTCTGCATCTCGTTTCTCGGGTTCCTTTTTCTTTTTGTTTCGTTTTACCCATCCAGGAAAATGGCACAAACCTGCGCCAAACAAAAATGAGAATTTGACTTTGTGTGGGGACAGTCTTCCCTGCCATGGCCTCGGTAAGTGGCTTCAAGCCATGTGACCGCTGCGCACACGTGTCGTGCACAGACCCACACGACTGCTGCCTTCCATCCCTCGGGCCGGATCATGATCCCTTGGTCTGTAGTCTCTGTAAGCAGATGATTCCGAAGGCCCTTAGGAGCCGTGAGCAACAGCATGAGTCCATCTTTCATAAAATTGACTCTGTTCTGGAGTCATCCGCGATACCTTGCTCCAAATCCTCCACGGGGACCTCAGACCCTTGTGGGGACCGAGCAGCTTGAGTCCTGAGGTCACAGAGACTCCGGCAGGAACTCTGCCAACCAGGGCCATCAGAGCCAAAAATCCTCGAAGACCGCATTGTGAGATGAATCAGGGACAGTGGGCGAGCCCAAGACCTGTATGAAGCAGCCTTCCAAGTTGTCCTGACGGGAGCTGTCGACATCAAGGGATCGACATCTGACCCCCGAGGTCATCCTAATCGAGGACTTCCCCCTCGATGGAACTGGCGCTGGGCCTGAAGTCCTCTGTGTCTGTGCTGAAGGCTGCGGAGCCATCTGGTCTTGAGGCCAGTTTGGGGGCCCTGGATCAGTTTCTGCTTTCTTGGCCCACCAACTGACTCTGATGCCTGGTTCCTCTGGGTTATGCCTAAACACAGGGCCCTCCACATCAAGGGATTTCCCAGAGGTCGAGCTGATCCTAGTGTGCCACCAGCCTTGAGAGATCCCTCAGTGTCTGTCACAATCCCAGTCCTGTTCCTTGGGGCCACGGTTTTTCTGCTCAGTGCCCTCGACTCTGAGCAGCAGGCAGCTGGGGCGCCAGGGCCAAGGCACGACCCCAAGACCTAGGGAACCCTCGATGACTTCACAGACTCTGAATCAGATTAAGAGACAGAGGATGAGGAGTCCCCAGGCACCTGCCGCCACCGGGATGTACCCTCGGCCAGTCTCCCCTGGAGATGCAGCGCCAATACCCTCCTGAGGACATGGCCTTCCTAAACTTTGTGAGGGATATGGAAAAGGCCCTCCTCTACACCACAGAATCGTAGGAGGACCCTCATGGGGAGGACCTTGAGATCCTTCAGTACGAGGCTTCTCCAAAACGGGCACTCACGGTGCCCATTCCCTCCCACAATCCTGGAACAGCTGCTTCTCTGCATGTAGGAGACACCCTCCTCGGTGTCCATCGTAAGCAGATGACTGGACTGTATGTACCAGGTCCACTGGAGCTTTGGCTTTCAAAAAGCCTAACTGCCTCATAACTCCATGGTGGTGGAGTCAGCCATGTGTAGATTTAAGAGCCAGAAGATGCACTACTTGATGTCCCAAGGTAGGGAGGCCTGTGAAATGACTGCTTATAGGCAGGAAGTGCTTCCAGGGCTCGATGTTTGTCAGTCAGGTCCAGGCCTACCAGTGGTACATGGGCAAGTACCTGTGGGACCTGGTGAAGGAACTCCCCGGGTTCTTGGCTGGGCTCTCAGAGGAACCCCTCCAGCAGTTCCAGACTCTATCTACCGCAGTCAGAGTGCTTCAAGTTTATTACTTGGGCAGCCTGGCTACTTAGAGTATGAGTGGAGGCTGGACTCCAGAGCTGCCCACGGACTATTCCGGTGCTGGGAGCTCCGCAAATGGGATCTCTTTGCCAGCCCAGCCAATGCCCAGCTGCCCATTTATATTCTCAGCAGCCGCATCCTGCCAGGGTGGCGGTGAATGCCTTCCTGATCTCATGGACGGAGGGCCTCTTTTATGCCTTCCCACCCACGCTCCTGATCGCCAAGACCTTCTTTAAGGTCCATTATGGCAGGACCACAGTGATCCTGAAAGCTCCTTGGTGAGCCAGGCAGCTATGGTTTTTGCTGGGGTCAGACTTGCCTGCCTGACCCCAGCAAACTCCTGCCCAATCGGGGCAGTGGGAGAAAGCAGCCCGAGGCAGTTTGAAATCACTTAAAAGCGGCATCCCTACATCGAGGGAGCCTCTTGCCTGCCTGACCCCAACAAACTCCTGCCCAATCGGGGCAGTGGGAGAAATCAGCCCGAGGCAGTTTGAAACCGCTTAAAAGCGGCGTCCCTACAGGGCGCGCCCACGCCTGAGGGCCTCGCCAGAGGGCCCTTTGGCGTGGCCCTTAGGCAGCGGTCCCCTGCAGCACAAAGAGTGACGCTCCAACTCTGTCCCAGGACACTTCGCAATCCAAATCTACGGTCCAACCTCTCTCGAGCTCTAGCTCCCTGCTCGGGGTGACCCCCTCAATTTCTGAAACTTGGCAATTGGGAATACAAAACGGACTGACTAACTCGTTGGTGGAACCACAACAAAGCTTGAGCTCCCAACACAGGTCGAGCTTGCTGAAATCTACACCTCCCAGCTGGATACTACGTCCCTCTGCAAACAGTCGGGAGGAGACAGAACTACTCTCAGCTTGTGTAGCCTTTTTGGAGCACACAAGCACGTAAGTAATAATAATCCTAACTACCTGATACTGCAGTAAATGACTAAATAATTTTTGATGTTTTTGAAGTCAAGCAACGCTATTGTTTTCCCTGTAACGGTTTATTGTAGTTGGATCCTTCCAAATCATACATTCTGCATCTGTAACAGTTTATTGTAGTAGGATCTTTCCAAATCTTACATCTTGATAACAGTAGCCAAGTAGTTCTCCTAGGCAAGCAATATTGGTAGTGATTTTGTACATTAGTTAAGAAGATACAGCTCTGATCAGTCTCATTAATACAATGTCTCTCACAAAGTATATCCTTATTATGTATTGTCTCCTAATGTTTGTTTTGACATTACCTGATGCTCTCTGCAACCAAATCCTACTCAGTAACACACTGGGTACCAAATGGAAGGTGTGACAATGTCCCACTCACCGTGCTGGCACCCATATACCACGGTCTGTACAACAACCCCCACAAAAAAAACCCTTAAAAATGCTCCACCCCTGATCAGTTCGAGAACATCCAACACTCATTCAGTAAAACAGAAAAAAATAAACAGGATGAAGAATAAAATAAAACATAATTCTTCACTGCAACCTAGCACCCCTTCACAACCTCCAATCTCATGCATTCTAATAAACGCAAGGTCCATAAGGAACAAGACCCACATCATACACAACATCATTACTGATGACAGGCCTGACCTACTGTGCATCACTGAAACCTGGCTCTCCAACACTGACACAGCTATAGTAAACCAATTAAACAAGCCAGGATATGAGATATTCAACTGCCCACGCACACACAAAAAGGGAGGAGGAGTACTCATCCTCGCAAATACCTCGCTAGGGCTGACAAACACCTCAAATATGACCATACAGGGAATCGACATTCTCCGAATAGAGAATAACAACCTGTCGATATGCCTACTGTATAGACCTCCAACACCACACGACGATACCCTCGCTGTCATTCTTGAAGCCATTTCCACTACTGCAGTTAAGAAATACCAGATAATCCTAGGCGACTTCAATCTGAACTCAACTCCCCAGTTCCAGGCAACCTCTTTCTTGGAAGCCATGGACCAGCTCGGATATAATCAATTAATACAAGAAGAAACTCACTATAAAGGGAACACCCTTGACTTGGTATTTCTCCCTAAGAAGCCATTACAACCTGAATTGAAGCAACCTAAAATCCACATAACCCAAGTTCCCTGGTCCGGCAACTATCAAATCCAGATCACTCTGTACTCATGCTCTTCAACGAACAAGTTATTAGCTGATCCAACTAATCAACAACGAAGAAAATTCCAGCAATTCAACAAGGAAACCCTGATAAACACACTCAATGAACACACAAACCATGACAACTATGATGTCGAAGATCTAATCCAACAATGGAACTCTACAATAGAGGCCAGCTCTGAGCCAACATGGAAGTCATCAACCAGGGAGACAAAAGCTAGAACAGAGCCCTGGTACACATCACTATTGCACAAAATGAAAAAGGACTTACGAAAACTGGAAAGAAAATGGAGACGAACTAAGTCTGATCTGCACAAGTTGGAATACCTGGAGCTACTAGCCAAATACAAAAATGAGATCAACCTTGCCAAGAAAGCTCACCACACCAGAGTACTCAACAAGGCGATTAACAGACCCAGAGAGCTGTTTCAGCTAGTCAAATCTCTCACGAAGCCCCTGCCGGAAGTCAACTGAAATGGAAATATAAAGGCCCAAGATCTGGCAAATCACTATGCTATCAAACTAAATCCACAAAACCTGACTATCCAATCGCAGAATGTAATCACTACATGCCCCAAGCAGCTGGTCAGCATGAACTCAAGCTGTAAACAGAAAGAAGGATGGTCTACCTTCCAGATAATCGACGAAAGGATTATCATAAATACCATCTCTAACATTAATACAACAACCTCGCTGCTAGATCCCTGCCCAGCAGAATGGATCAAATCTACTAAGCAGGAAATTGCCCATCTGATAACTCACATAGTAAATCAATCTCTTCAGCAGGGTATTATGCCCGCCCAACTTAAAAGATCCCTAATAAGGCCTATTTTAAAGAATAAAGCGCTCAACAAAGAAGATCCAGCCTCATACAGGCCGATATCAAGCATATCCTTCCTTGCTAAGATTATTGAGAAGGTAACCCAACTGCAATTGCAGGACCCACCTAGATGAAAACAAAATCCTTGACCACCATTAATATGGTTTCAGACCACACCATGGAGTTGAAACCCTACTCATTGCACTCCTAGACAACCTCATTAAGGGTCTGGAAAACAAAAATAAGATGTTCGTACTCATATTCATTGATATATCAGCTGCTTTCGACACAGTACATCATCAAACACTCCTGCAAAGACTTGCGTCCATAGGTATAGTAGGAACACCGTTAAAATGGTTCGAGTCATACCTCACAAATAGAATGCAACAGGTACGTTTCAATAACGAGCAGGCAAAGCCTTTCCCACAAACCCAAGGAATGCCTCGAGGCTCGGCTATTTCCTCCCTGCTATTCAGCGTTTACATCCAGCCAATCTGTACAATATTCCAAAAGCATAACATCAGATACCACTTATACACAGATGATATCATGTTGTACACGCAACTTGATATAGATAATCCTAATTTCAATCAAATAGAAAAATGCCTAGGCGAAATGCAAAAATGGCTCCAAGCTAACAACATGTCGATAAACCACAAAAAAACTGATGTGATGTTCATATCAAGTAAACAAGACTTCAAACCTCCTGCTTCAATCACCCTTAACAACAACACCTATCAATCTAAAAATGAGATTAAATATCTAGGAGTTCTCATTGATGCTAACCTAAAAATGGGCAAACATCTCCGGCTGACCAACAGAGCAATTTTTCACAAGCTGAGAGTCCTCCAACCCCTACGCAACATAATCGAACAAACAGACTTCAGAACAGTAGCTCAAGCGCTCATCATCCCTCACTTTGACTACTGTAATGCCATCTTGCAAGGTCTACCAAAAAAAACCACAAACATCTTACAATTGGCACAAAATGTATCAGCCAGGATCATTTTGAATAAGAAACTGAGGGACCACATTACACCAGTACTGATTGAGCTTCACTGACTCCGAATCTCTGCATGAGCAGTATACAAAATACTGGTAACAACTTACAAAATCATTCACAGGATAGCCCCATCATTCCTCGATAATCTCATAACCACACAGCCCCCCAACAGATGCCGAAGGACTAATAACCTGAATACACTCTGCGTTCCCAGCAGTATAAGAGATGTTAAAGAGGGAACGAGCAACCCAGGCATACACGTACACTGCACCCATACTTTGGAACAAACTACCTTATGAGATACGACTAATCAACAATATACAGGACTTCAGAAAAAAGCTTAAAACCCATCTATTCCAAATACATTACGGTATCACCTAGTCCTAGACAATTTCATCACCCTCTCCTTACACAAGTTGCCTAACCCCTGAAGCTTAGGAGGCAAAATAGATCAGATGTCAATGTTATAAGAGTGCATATCTGCCAATGTATTATACAACTGTAATCTATGTTCTTGATAAACCTGTAATTTTATCTGGTTGCTCAAACTGGGTGATAAAATTGTAAATTATTGTGATCAATCAAATGTATATTTATAATCTGATCAATCAAATGTATATTTATTAGCTCATTTGTTGCTCAAACCTGGATGATCAAAATGTAATGTATATTTGTAATTTCTATGTGATTGTGGTGTACCCCTCCCTCAAATCATAATGTATCTTTATTTCTGATTCTATACTTTACTCCCTTGTATTTTACACCATTGGTCCGCTGCTGATCGCTGGAAGTGGCGGCTTACAAATGTATACCAAATAAATAAAAATAAATAAAAATGGTTTCCCCTGTCCATGGTGCCCCCGGTTTCCCTGGGGTGTGACCTAGGCCTTCTAATGCAGGAAGAGGGCTCTCTCCTGCACCCCAACCTGGGATCCTTGACACTCATGGCCTGTCTGCTGAGCAGGTAGCCCTGGCCTCTTTCAGCCTCTCTGCAGAGGTGGAAGAGGTGCTTCTGGCATCCCATAAGACCCTCCACATGCTGGTCATATGCCTTTGAGTGGCAGAGTTCTCCGTCTGGTGTGTGGAGAGGCGGATCAACCCTTTCTCCTGCTGCATCCAGCTGGTGCTGCAGTATCTGCTTCATATGTCTCAGGCAGGCTTGAAGCCTAACTCTGGGTGTACCGCAGCATGCTAGTGATGCACCATCATCTAATTGAGGGCAAACCCATCTCCGCTCAGCCATTAGTAGCTTGCTTTCTGAGGGATCTCCTCTTCTCGAAGCCTTCCATCTGTCCCACAGCGGCAAAGTTTGACTTGAACATTATACTCTCAAAGCTTACCATGCCACCCTTTGAAGCTCTCTGCTCTTGCCACCTTAAGTATCTCACATAGAAGGCTGTGTTCCTCGTGGCGCTCATGTCCGTTTGCCATATCAGGGAGCTTCAAGCGTTGTTGGTGGACTTAACGTACACTAGATTCTATAGGAAGAGGGTCGTTCTCCGCATGCATCCTAAGTTCCTGCCCAAAGTGGTGTCTCCGTTCCACCTTAACCAGTAGATGGTGCTGCCCACCTTCTTTCCGTGGCCCCACGCCAGCAGGGCAGAGGCTGTTCTCCATACACTCGACTCTAAGCAGGCACATTCCTTCTACCTGCAGCATACCTACCATTGCCAAGCTTCTCAGCTTTGTCTCCTTTGACCCAAGTCTGTTGGGGGCAGCGGTCTCTAATCACACCCTGTCTACCTTGGTAGCGGACTGCATCGCCTTTGTCAACGAGCAGGCTGGTCTCTTGCTGGAGCGCCAACTGCAACACTAGTTCAGTAATCCATTCTCCCAATGTTAACTGACTTTGAATTCGGTCATTATTATAAACTCAATAGATTATTTTAAAGGCTTTCTCAGCTGCTGTGCATGATATTAGTCCTCTAGGAATACCTCATTTTGCTGACTTGAATGTGTGTTTTTGTGTGTGGTTTTTTTTTGGGGGGAGGGGGTTTGGGTTTTTTTGGAAGCATCCTCTGTTTTTATATGGAGTATTGGGTGGTGAAGCTTTAAAATGTGTTTTATTTTAGTAGTTTTTAATTTCTAGTAGCAGTAATGCCCTCTGGACAAGATGCTTATGGTTAATGCCACAGTTTTGTTAAATCAAAACAAAAGGCAGGTTCAAAACTGATAGAAACCTCCGAAGAAAATATTTTTGTTTGACAAAATGCCTCCAGGCAAGAACATCTTAACTGGAGGTCTGTGTCCTTTTAATCAGATGCAGCCCATCAGTTTAAACTGCTCATATCACAGCCATAATGCAAGGACACAGACCTCCAGTTAAAATGTTCTTGCCTGGAGGCATTTTGTCAAACAAAAATATTTTCTTCGGAGGTTTCTATCAGTTTTGAACCTGCCTTTTGTTTTGATTATTGATTAAGGGTTGGCAGTGTTTATGGCCCTTTGGGGATTTTTTTGTAGTGATAGTTTTGTTAAAGGCACTCTGTGTCAGTTTAGGTCTTCAGCTGCTTTGAAGGCAGGGCACTGTCCATGGGAGACTGTAGCTTAAAGTTATTGTACCCTTTTGCAGTGCAAATAAAACATTTTTCTGTAATACAACCATAAAGGTCTTTCGTATGTAGAATGTGTTTATTTAAAATATTTGCATACCACTGATCTATGATTCTCAGTAGTTTGGTCATTGTTGGATTCATTTGTCTGCCAACACAGTAGTAGATGTAAACAGCTCCTTGTTTCAGCATCAAGAGCAGATTTGTAACACTTGCTATCCATTCTTTTATAGCAGGCAGCTGAGTTCTTCATCAGAAACAAGTAAATCGTTTCATCTGAGTAGCTCAGTGGACCTGCAGAAGTCCACATCTGAGAAAGAAGCTTGGAAACTGACAGAAGCTGACAGGGCCAAGACAGGCAGAGTATGATCTGGTTGATTTTGAAAACTGCTTATGTGGCCGTACCCAACATTAACCATAAGTGCTTTTTTAAAAAATTTTAAATCCCAACCAATATATGGATCAGTTTTATCCATAAATCAATATCTGTCCAAAACTTATCTACCTATCTTGAAGAAAAACCAGGGGCATTCTTCGGACAGAGTCTCAATTTATCCATATAGCAGTGATCTTTAGCCACTTAATTTATCTATATCTCTTGCCTGCAGAAATATATAGATATATTTATCCCTTCTTAAATTATCCATGCATCTGTGTGGATTTTCAAGGGTGCCAAGATATATATGAATGTCTGTCTCTTTAAAAATCTGAATAAAGATAAATGAAAAACATATTCATACCTATCTTTATGCAGATAAACTGCCACAAAAATTCATCCCTACTCTCTTTTGTACCTGAGGCAATGGATGTATTTTCAAGCTCAATGAACAAACTAGCATAGTATTAAAGATGATATTGAATGAGGAGAGTTTATTTTCCCAGACCACCAAAAAAGGGGGAGGGAGCCTTTCAATCTTCCTCCTCCCCCCCCCCTATTTATTTTTCTTTTTAAACTGGGATGGTGGTGTTGGTTTTGTGTGTTTTTTTTCCTCCGTGGATAAGCAGGATAAGTACTCGCATATGGGTGACAGCAACAGAGCCCCATGTGGGAATCTTTCCCCGCTTCTTTCAGAATCTTTTAGATTGGTTCCTCCATGCATGTGTATGAATTCATCTCCAGGAACAAGCAGGAATGAGTCTTCACATATGGGTTTCGTCGGTACCGACGGAGCCTGCGCAGGAACGCTCCCCAGCGTCCAAAAGGAAAGCTTTTGGGAGCATCCCACAGCGCCTGCACGCTGCCTTCCCGCCTTTCCTAACCACCTCTCTCCAGTTCTTCTTTTCTGCGGAGCCAGCAGGTCGTGTTCCTGTCACCGCTGAAGAATTTCTTTATTTGATTTTATTTCTTTAGTCGCGTGTCTGCCTTCTTGATGCTAGACCGGTACCGCCGGTTTTTTCTTTCTTCTAAAAAAAAAAAAAAAACCCTTCTGTTTTTTTCACTTCAGTGCATTTTCTTCTTTGGCCTTAGGCCTAAGAAACTTTTTCTCATGGAAAAGCCCGCCTCTGGGTTTAAAAAATGCACGAAGTGCAGCAGCACTATTTCTGTCACCGACACCCATGAATGGTGTCTAAAATGTTTAGGTCCTGACCACTCCATTATAGATTGTGAGTCCTGTTCTATGATGTCTAAAAGAGGTCTACAGAATTGAGCAGCCAAGCTCAGTACCCTGTTTCCCTCTGATGCAGCTTTGGTTGCATCAACGTCTTCCAGAGCTTCTACTTCCTCACATGGATCTCAGGTAACCAAACTTAAGTCCAGCCGGTCCTCGAAGGGTAATTCTCCCTCGAAGTATCGAGATGCTTCCGGGCTTGCCCTCGAGGAATCCGCACCGGCAAAATTACCCCCGGCGGGAGGCTCCGGCTTCCAAAGCTTTATGGGGTCACTGGTTGACATCGATGGCACGGCCTCGACCGATCACCTGTTGCCATGTTCTGGGGTACTGGTGGTTCCCACTGGTACCGACATCCAGACATTGGTTGCGTCGATGGATCAGAATATCCTGACCATGCAGCGTGCCATCACGGCATTCATACAAGCTGCGATGCCTTCGGTACCGCAACAAACTCTGTTGCAGGTACCGACTTCGGCACCGGTACCGATATCGGTTCCGGTGCCGGTACCGATTGCATCGACATCCGCTTCGGTGTCGACTGCAGCGGTACACTGTTCTGTGATGCCCATCGGTACCGAATCGGTACCGATCACTCCCGATGTCGATACCACCCGGTACGCGTATCGGGCTCTGCAGGAGCATCCAGACAGACGATACTTCGATTCCTCTGAAGACTCTGATGAATCAGAGGTTTCTGTCGAAGCATCGGTGATCCATCCTCAGGAGCCCTCTTCTCCAAAAAGGAGAATGTCTCCTCCAGAAGACTTGTCTTTTCAAGACTTCATTAGGGAAGTGGCCAGGGGCCTTTCCATCACAGTGGCCCCTGAACCAGAGCCTAGAGCCAAAAAATTAGATATTTTACAATATCCTAAGGCCCCTAAAGAGGCAGCCACTTTACCAATACATGAGATTCTTTATGATCACATGTTGGGCATATGGGAGACTCCTCTCACCACTTCTCCTCATTCTCGCAGGTCGGACACCATGTATCGTGTTCCTCCTTGCCCTGGCTTCCATAAAACTCAGCTTCCCCACCACTCCATTGTGGTGGAGTCTGTTATGAAGAAGATAAAGAGTACAAAAAGGCACTCTTCTGCTCCTCCAGGAAGAGAATGCAGAACCTTAGATGCCTTTGGCAGGAGAATTTTCCAGGCCAGTATGCTTGTTGCCAGAATCAACTCCTATAGTCTCTATATGGGGATGTTTCTCAAAGAAGTTAGATCATCTGCACACTTTATCTCCTTTTATTTCAGAAGATAAAAGGGAAGAGTTCCTCACCTGGCTCAAACATGCCCAGGATATTTCCAAGTTTTCCAACGGTGCAGCCTTTGACTCTTTTGAAGGTGCCAGCAGAGCCTCGACTATTGCTATAGGTGCACGCAGAGTTGCTTGGTTACAAGCTTCTGATTTGGAACCCTGGGTTCAAGATGGTCTAGGAAACCTTCCTTGTACAGGTGAAAACCTTTTTGGCTAGGATTGGCAAGCAAAGGCCACCCAGATGGATGCTGAAAATTCTGCTCTAGATAGACTTTCAAAGTCTACTTCTGCTCCTTTTAAGAAAAGGTTGTTCAAAAAGGGTTTTTTCCCCAAAAAAGGGAAATATTATTCTGCTTATGGTCAGCAGTCATCTTCTGCAGGTCGTTTTGCTACAAAGAGACAGCAACAACCGAAACAGGCCAAGCCTAAGACTGCTAGAACTGCTACGGCCCAACAGCCTCAGCCTCTTCAGGGCCTTTGACTTACCTTTGACTTACAACTAGAGAACTTAGCCTTTCTGGCTCTAGAACATCCAGAGCCTCTCACCATTCCAGGAAGGTTAGTTCACTTTGCTCCCAGATGGGAGCAAATCACATCAGAGCAATGGACCCTCTCCATCATAAGGGACGGGTACAAGCTTCATTTCTTAAACCTTCCCCCTCACACCATGGTGAGACAGTTCAATTCTCCAACATCTCTCCTCGACCTTCTGGGTCAGGAGATTGCTACCCTTCTTGCCCAAGGGGCAATAGAAGAAGTACCCCTTCTTCAACAGGGTTCAGGTTTCTACTCCCCCTTTTTTCTCATCCCAAAGAAAACAGGGGGCTACAGACCCATATTAGATCTCAGAGAATTGAACAAGTTTCTATACAAGGAGAAATTCAAGATGACTTCTCTCGGTACTCTCCTTACATACCTCCAGAGTCAGGACTGGCTTTGTTCTCTAGATCTCAAGGATGCGTACACCCATGTTCTCATCCATCCAACACACAGAAGGTTCCTTTGGTTCCTTTTCCAAGGAAAGCACTATCAATACAGAGTGCTTCCCTTCGGTCTGGCCTCTGCTCCAAGGGTGTTCATAAAATGCATGGCAGTAGTAGCTGCATTTCAAATCACGGTTCCGGTGGCATCGACATCGGCTTCGGTGTCCGCTATGCCGGTACTCTGTCCTCTGAAGCCCTCCAGTACCGATACCCTGGTACTGGTTATTCCCGATACCGATCCCGGTCGGTACGGGTATCAGGCTTTGCAAGAGCATCCGGACAGACGATACTTCCATTCCTCTGAAGACTCTGAGGATTCTGAAGACTGTCGATGCAGTGTTGCTTCTTCCACAGGAGTCCTCCTCTCCTAAATGAAGGATGTCTCCTCTAGCGGATGTGTCTTTTCAAGACTTCATCAGGGAAGTGGCTCGTGGCCTATCCATCACGGTGGCCCTTGAGACAGAACCCAGAGCCAATGAGTTAGATATTTTACAATATCCTAAAACTCCTAAGGAGGCAGCTACCTTGCCTGTTCATGAGATTTTGTATGATCTCATGTTGAGGATGTGGGAAGCACCTCTTACCACCTCTCCTCATTCTCGCAGGTTAGATACCATGTATCGTGTCCCTCCTTGTCCTGGTTTCCATAAAACTCAGCTTCCTCACCACTCTATTGTGGTTGAGTCTGCTATGAGAAAGATTAGATGTGCTAAAAGACATGCCTCTAATCCTCCAGGACGTGAATGTAGAACCCTGGATGCTTTTGGACGTAGAGTCATCCAAGCTTCCATGCTTGCTGCGAGAATTAATTCCTATAGTCTTTACATGGGAATGTTCCTAAAAGAAGTCACTGATCATTTGCAGACTTTAAGTCCTTTTATTTCTGAAGATAAAAGACAGGACTTTCTCACTTGGCTCAAACATGCCCAAGATATCTCCAAATTCTCCAACCGTGCAGCTTTCGACTCCTTTGAATGCGTAAGCAGAGCCTCAGCTATTGCTATAGGTGCACGTAGAATTGCTTGGCTTCAAGCATCTGATTTGGAGATCTGGGTACAAGATGAATTGGGAAATATCCCTTGTACAGGTGAAAACCTGTTTGGTAAAGATTGGCAAGCAAAGGCCAATCAGATGGATGCTGAAAATTCTGCCTTGGATAGACTATCCAAGTCTACAGCTGCTCCTGTTAAGAAAATGTTGTTCAAGAAAGCACCTTTTTCTAAAAAGGGGAGATTTTATCCTGCTTATGGTCAGCGGGCATCTTCTGCAGCGCAGTTCCCTACCAAACGTCAGCAATCATCCAAACAGAACAAAGCAAAGGTTGCTAGGCCTCCTCCAGCCCAACAACTTCAGCCCCCTCAGGGCCTTTGACTTTCCGCTAGAGAACTTAGCCTTCCTGGCTCTGGAAAGACCAGAGCCCTCCACCATTCCAGGAAGGTTATGTCATTTTGCTCCCAGGTGGGGACAAATTACAGCAGAGCATTGGACACACTCCATCATAAAAGAGGGGTACAAACTTCATTTTTCAAACTTGCCCCTTCACACAAGAGTGCACCAGTTCAATTCTCCAACCTCCCTCCTCAACCTGTTGGGGCAGGAGATTGCCACCCTTCTCACCCAGGGGGCAATAGAGGAAGTGCCTCTTCTTCAACAGGGCACAGGTTTCTACTCCCCCTATTTTCTTATTCCAAAGAAAACAGGGGGCTACAGACTTATCTTAGATCTCAGAGAATTGAACAGATTCCTAGTCGAGGAAAAATTCAAAATGATTTCTCTGGGAACTCTGCTGCCATACCTTCAGAGTCAGGATTGGCTTTGTTCTCTAGATCTCAAGGATGCGTACACCCATGTTCTCATCCAATCCAACTCACAGAAGGTTCCTTCGGTTCCTTTTTCAAGAGAAGCACTATCAATACAGAGTGCTCCCTTTTGGTTTGGCCTCTGCACCAAGGGTGTTCACAAAATGCATGGCAGTGGTAGCTGCATTTCTGCGCACTCTGGGAATATTCGTCTTCCCTTATTTGGACGACTGGCTCATTCGAGCTCCCACTCATTCGAGCTCCCACTCAGTCAGAGGCCAAGAGTTCTCTAACCTGCACAATGCGTATCCTTCAGTATTTAGGGCTGGTAATAAACATCCCAAAATCCAATTTGACCCCCTACTCAGTCCCTGGAGTTTATAGGGGCGTTGCTGGATACCACAAGGGCAAGGGCCTATCTCCCTCAGGCCAGTTGCCTTCGCTTGGTGCAGTTAGCTTCTCAAGCAGCGTTGAAGCCCCACTTAACTGCTCGAGAGATGTTAGTTACTAGACCACATGGCATCCACCGTGCATGTGGTTCCATATGCTCGCCTTCACATGAGGGCAGCTCAGTGGACTTTATCCACCCAATGGACCCAGGCATTAGACTGCCTGTCAGACAAAATAGCAAACACAAGTTGCCTCATTTTGTCCCTCCAGTGGTGGAAGTCCCCTCAAAACCTGTTGCTGGGGTCCCCCTTTCAGCAGTCGCTATCCCAAGCAACTCTCACAACAGATGCTTCGCCGATGGGTTGGGGAGCTCATCTGCAAGACCTCTCCACTCAAGGCACCTGGTCTCCACATGAGACTCATCTACATATCAATCTCTTGGCGCTCAGAGCAATCTTCCTTGCTCTGCGGGTGTTCCACACC
The DNA here is from genome assembly GCA_033557465.1 of Ichthyophis bannanicus. Classification (NCBI taxonomy): domain Eukaryota; kingdom Metazoa; phylum Chordata; class Amphibia; order Gymnophiona; family Ichthyophiidae; genus Ichthyophis; species Ichthyophis bannanicus. Next base: position 158,145,032 of record CM066044.1, read on the forward strand.
CTGCTCAGCTACAAGACAGTCCTTATCCACACGGACAAACAGGTAGCCATGTTCTATGTGAACAAGCAGGGCGGAACTGGCTCTCTGTCGCTTTGCAACGAAGCTTTGCGACTGTGGGCCCTCTCCAGAGAGCATCAGATTCATCTTCTGGCAGTTTATCTTCCAGGCGTTCAAAACTCTTGGGCAGACAGGCTCAGTTGAGTTCTGCTTCCACACGAGTGGTCCCTACATGTGGACCAGGTGGTCAGGATTTTTCAGATTTCGGGAACTGCGGACATAGACCTCTTTGCAAGTCCGTGGAATGCCAAACGTCCCCGGTTCTGTTCCAGAACTCCGGCTCAGGGAGCTCAGGCAAGTGATGCTTTCCTCCTTCACTGGGGTCAAGACTTTCTCTATGCCTTTCCACCCATTCCCCTAATTCCCAAAACCCTGTTCAAGCTTCAGAGAGACAGAGGCCACATGATTCTCATAGCTCCACATTGGCCACGGCAAGTGTGGTACCCTCTGCTTCTACATCTCTCTCAAGCTCCCTCCCTTGAGTTAGGGTCTGCTCCAGATCTCCTATCTCAAGAGGACGGAAAGTTACGGCATCCCAATCCCCAGTCTCTGCATCTCAGGGCTTGGTTGCTGAAGGCCTAGATCTCCAAGATCTTCATATTTCTCAACAGGTGAAAGATGTTCTTTATGCTTCCAGAAAACCTTCCACTAGACGTTCTTATGCTTTTAAGTGGAAGAGGTTTACTATCTGGTGCTCTGAGAAGGGTCTTAACCCCCTTGCCATACCTCTGGAATCTTTGCTGGAGTATCTTCTCCATCTGTCTAATGCAGGCCTTAAGACAAATTCAGTAAGGGTCCATTTGAGTGCTATTGCAGCTTCCCTTAAGCCTCTAAATGGACAACCTATTTCCTCTCATCTTCTTGTAGCAAGGTTCATGAGATGCCTCCTTTTAACAAAGCCTCCCATTAGACCACCTCCGGTGGCATGGGACTTGAACCTGGTTCTTGGTCAGCCTTTTGAACCTTTGGTTACCACCTCCTTGAAATACCTTTCTTGGAAGGTTATCTTTCTCATTGCATTCACATCAGCACGTCGTATTCGTGAATTGCAAGCACTCGTAGCTAATCCACCTTATACAAGGTTCCATCATGACAAGGTAGTCCTTAGGACTCATCCACACTTTATGCCTAAGGTGGTCTCGCCTTTTCACCTCAACCAGGAGGTCTACCTACCTGTCTTTTTTCCAGAACCTCATGGATCAAGTGCAGAGAGGAATCTTCATACCCCGGACTGTAAAAGAGCTCTGGCTTTTTACTTACAGAGGACACAGCAGCATAGAAAGTCCTCTCAGCTCTTTGTTGCCTTTGATCCTTCTCATTTGGGACTACCAGTCTCCAAGAGAACACTATCTAACTGGATTGCCCAGTGTATTTTTTTCACCTATCAGTGTAAGAACCTTTCTCTGGAGGGCCATGTCACAGTTCACAATGTGAGAGCCATGGCAGCCTCAATGGCTCATCTGAACTCTGTGTCTATTGACGACATCTGTCGAGCAGCCACTTGGGCCTCGGTTCATACCTTCACAGCCCATTACTGCTTGGACAAGGACTCCCGCCGGGATGCCTTGTTTGGTCAGGCTGTTCTCAAACACCTGTTCCATACTTAATCAACTCCTACCCACCATCCCTGATAGGATGCCGGAGATCCATGGGGGGAAGTGGAGCCCTTTCCCAGGGACACACAACTTTTTTGGTCTCTCCCTGGCATCTAAAGCTAGGGAGTCCCCATATGTGAAGACTCATTCCTGCTTGTTCCTGGAGATAGCACATTTACTTACCTGTAACAGGTGATCTCTGGGAACAGCAGGAATAAGTCTTCACAACCCACCCACTTCCCCTAGGAGTTGTATCTCTATCTTTCCTTTCCCCCTCTCTCATTCTTTGTCTCAGCTTTAAAACTCAACTGAGGAGAGACAGTTGGGAAAGGCGGGAAGGCAGCACGCAGGCGCTGTGGGATGCTCCCAAAGGCTTTCTGATTGGACGCTGGGGAGCGTTCCCGCGCAGGCTCCGTCAGTACCGACGATACCCATATGTGAAGACTTATTCCTGCTGTTCCCAGAGATCACCTGTTACAGGTAAGTCCTCACAACCTGTCCTACTCCCCTTGGAGGAGTTTAGCTAAGTAACTGGGGTCTTCGGGCATGGCAGCGGCAGGCAGGATGGATATGTATGCACAAAGATTTATAAGCTTCCATCAATGGGACTCAAGTCTGTGATGTCACCCATACTTGAGGGCTTACCCTGCTACTACAGGGGCGTAATATAGTTTTTACTTATGTAGCCAGAATTTAGAAGGGCTTTCTAAAAGATATAACCAGATGTGTGTAAATGAACTCTTCATAATACCCTATAACCCTAAGATTGAGAAGAGAACTGATAGCGTTGTCTACCTGGGGAAGTTTGCAGCACGGGTCTCTGAATCGGCTCGCAGTAAAGTAAGCAAAACCACAGCGAGCCTCTGCAAACCCCCCTGTAGCTTGAAGTACAGAATAGACTGGTGCCATATCCTTTTAACGAGAGCCATTCATTTCGGCAGACGTTACTTGGATTTTGTATATTTAGTGAGAGGTTGAGTTTTCTGGCACCTTCATGTGTTGCACTTTTCTGTTTATCCATCAGAACCTGGGTTCTGAGTTGACCCTGAAGTTTGTGCTGCTTAGAATAAAAAGCTTTCTCCAGGACCAAGCAGGAAGTCAGTCCTCACATATGGGTGACGTCGGTGCAGACGAAACCCTTGTGCAGACCATTTCCCCAGCTTTCAAAGAAAGCCTTTGGGAATGCAGCGCACATGCGCGGTCCCCTTCCCGCCCAAGGGTGCCATCTTGCTCAGTCTTTCTTTTTCCGCAGAGCCCAATGGACGTGAGTTCGTGTCACTCGGGGAAAAGTAGATTTTTTTTTTCTGCGATTTTAGCTTTTTCTTATCCGGTTCGACACGGTTCCCCTTCCCGCCTGGGCTCGGTACACCGGTATCGAGTCCGGAATGTCTCTCTTCGTTTTTTGTCCTTCGTGACTAGCATTCACACCTTTTTTGTTATTTTCACTGGCAGCCCGGTCTTTTGACCTTGCAGGGGCCCTTTTTCCCCCAATGGCTGCCAGCGGGTTCAAAAAATGTGATCGGTGTAAGAAACTTATGTCTCTCACTGACACATATGACTGTTGCCTCCAATGCCTCGGGCCCAACCATGACCCTCTGGTCTGTGGCCCGTGCGGCAAAATGTCGTCGAAGGCACTTCGGAGCCGTCAGCATCAACGTGAAAGAATTTTTTCAGAGTCCGCGTCCGGCTGGTCCCGGACTTCGTCAGAGGCCTTGATATCTCAGGAGTGACCCTGAGCGCCATCGTGGTTCCTCTGAGAGGGGGTCTCCCACCCGGGAGCACAAAAGGAAGAAGAAGCTCGTGAGGGCGGCGTCGGTGGAGGCCCCTGGGTCCTCGAGGGCCAGGTTGCGCAGCCCTGACTGCCACTCCGGGCTCTTGGAGTTGGAGAGGCCGTCCAAACTACCTCGCATGGAGCCGGAGTCCCCGAGTCATGTAAGTTCTGTTGTCCTCGTGGACTCTCCTCCGGGAGAACCGACGTCGGGCCCGACGCCAACGGGACCCGAGTCGGGGGCTGCTGAGTCTCCTGAGCTTGGACTCAGGTTGATGGCCTTGGAGAGCAGCTTGGCTGCCTTCATGGAACAGCAGCGGATGCTGATCGCCGGTCTGACTGGTGCATCTGTCCCGACCACTGGGACCTCGACGTCTTAAGTCGACCCCGGAGGCTGAGCCGATCCTCGAGTCCATCAAGTCTCAAGTTGATCCTCGGTCAAGGTCCTCCTCAACCTCCAGTGCGAGGCCGAGGTCGTCAACGCCAGTGCCCTTGGCATTGGGGCGGGTGGCACTGAGGCCCATACGGCCGGAGCCGCTCGACTCCTCCTTGGAGCAGTCGGCGTGGGAGACGGAGGAGTCTCCTGACATTTTATGGACCTGGTGCGTCCCTTCAGACTCCCTGGAGTCCGAGCCTCAGAGAAGGTCCCCCCCCCCCTCCTGGAGAATACCTGGTTCTTAGACTTCGTGATTGACATGGCCAAGGCTTTGGCATTCCCTGCGGACGCCGAGGAGGAGCCTAGAGCCGAGGAGCGCGATGCCCTCCAGTATGATTTTCCTCCAAAGGAAGCCTTTACTGTAACAGCTCCTCCGATGCTGGAACGGCTGCTCTTCTGTATGTGGGAGGCACTGGCCTCAGCACCGGTTCTTAGCAAACGGGTCGATTCCATTTATCGAGTCCGTAAGAGCCCTGGGTTCCAAAGGGCGCAGCTACCGCACAATTCCATGGTTGTGGAATCGGCCATTGTCACGCCACCACCACTCGCCTCTAGGTTAGAGGGGCGTAGATTATTGAAGGAACTTTCTGCTGTATGCTTTTTCAGCTTTTTTTTTTTTAAAACAATTTCCCTGCAATGCCCTCTGGGAAATGTAGTCCTTATTCAGCTGTATGAGTGCACCATGCAGAAAGCTGTAGTCAGGCTCAAGTAGGTAAGGCAAATGACAGAAATTTATTATTTTTATATACACAATGGTTCGATCATACCACACATAGGATTGTTGGTTCAGGACTCTTGGAAGCAAAAATTGTCCAAAACATATCCAACCACAAAATGCAGTTTTAAAGGTTCTCTATTGCAGGATACACAGTCTTTACCAGCAAGCCTATTGTATTCCCTTCTTAGCCTTGCTGGCTAAAGCACAAACAAAAAACACATTTAAAGTCTGTGGTAAATTTCCCCTTTATAAACACATGGAATCTCAGCCACCCTGCTTGTGGAATAAGGGTACCTTTTTCCTGGAAGACCTTCTTTCAGGACTGGCTTGCTTTCTCACGTTCCCAGGTTATAGCTTGGCACAAGGAACAGTCCATGGGTGTGTCCTCCTCAATCGGCTTCACCTCGGGCTCTCCCAGCTGCATAGGCTCTGACTCTCCGTCCTGCTCAGCTAACAGCCTCCCTGGGGATTTTGGAGTCTCTCTTGTTCCTGGCTCCAAACTCTCCTGCAGCCGTGCTACATGCCAAATAGCACTCTCTCCAGTTGGAAGCTCCGTTCCTCTGCTCTGCTCTGCTCAGCCTGGCTTCCTGCTTCTCCTCTCCTCCCACATTCTAAGTCATACTCTGCTCTGGGTTTATACTCCCAGGGCTCTAGCTCCAACCCCTCCCTACTCAGGTGACGGCAATCAGCCTGACTCCGGGCACCTGAGTGCTTGAAGCATTCACTGCCTAAAGGGTTCTGAGCCTTGTATCCTCTCCCCTTCATTCCACTAGGGGGAGCATGAAATGTGGGCCACGTGGAGGTTTTCTGATCCCTGGAGGTGTTTATGGCTTTCCTACCCTGACGAGTAAAGGGGGGCCCTTTACTAGGGTAAATTCCCTGTCTCTTTGTCCTCCCCTGGACTCTGGATAGTCCTCCTTGCCACACCATGCACCGCCTGAAGAGTCAGAAGATGCATGCCTCGATGCCCCCCAGCCGGGAGGCCCGGAACCTGGATGCCCTCAGTAGAAAGTGCTTCCAGGGCTCTATGCTATCTTGCCGTGTCCAAACTTACAAGCTGTACATGGGCATGTACTTAAGGGACCTGGCAGAGGAGATTGTCGTGTTCTCAGCTGGCCTCTCTGAGGAACCCTTGCAGAGGTTCAAAGCCTTGTCTACAGGGATCCGAGAATGCTCAGTTTATCTCTCGAGCAGCCTATTAGGGCTTCGAGGCTTCGGCCCGGGTAGCCGCGGCCGGCATCCGTGCACGCCCTCAGGCCTGGCTACAGTCATCGGACCTGGAGTCATGGGTGCAGGACAAGTTGGTCGATGTCCCGTGCCGAGGTGACAGCCTATTCGGTAAGCCCATGACTGAAAAGGCTGCAGAAATCGAGACTCAGACTCTCACCAGGACAAGGCTGTCCAGAAAGACTTCTGCCCCTTCTTAAAAAAAGAAAGGCTCGGGAAAGAAGCCCATTTTCCCGAGGAAGGGTGCTGCCTACAAATCCTACCCCCAGTATCAGGCCTCTCCAGCTCCCCAACAGGGCCAGCAAGCCAAGGGGCAGGGGCATGGGCCCCGTAGACAGAAGACCCCCAAGCCGCCAGCTCCGGCTCCTGCACAGCAGGGAGCGGGGTTTTTACTTCCACAGCATAGCCTCTCCTCCGCTGGTGGCTCCACTCAGCACAGGGGGTCGGCTGACCCTGTATGCCTACAGGTGGCCAGCCATCACAGGGGATACCTGGGTACTCAGCATAGTCCAAAAGGGCTACATGCTCCACTTCCACCAGCTACCCCCCTCCTACTTTCCAGGGGAGCCTCCAAGACTCCCTCTACACAGAAACCTCCTTCAGGAGTTGGCAAGTCTTCTAAAGGAACAGGCTGTGGAACTGATGCCTCACCACCTGGAAGGGCAATGCTTCTACTCCAGGTACTTCCTGGTACAAAAAAGGACAGGAGGCCTCCGGCCTATCCTAGACTTGCGAAACCTAAACAAGTTTCTGGAGAGGGAAAAGTTCAAGATGCTTACCCTTAGGATACTGCTGCCCTACCTCCAGCAGGGAGACTGATTATGCTCCTTAGACCTAAAGGATGCTTATACTCACATCCTCATTCATCCAGACCACAGACAATATCTCAGATTTGTGGTGGGAGGAAACCATTTTCAGTACAGGGTACTTCCCTTTGGCCTAGCCTCTTTCCCCAGGGTTTTCACCAAATGCCTGGCGGTGGTGGCGGCTTATCTCAGGAATCGGAATTTTTGTCTTCCCATACCTGGACGACTGGCTCATCAGGGGCCAGTCTCTCCAGGAGGCCCGACAAGCCACTCATCGCACTGTCTCTCTTCTTCAGCATTTTGGCTTTGTCATAAACTACACAAAGTCCACTTTGCTCCCCTCTCAGAACCAAGAGTTTATAGGGGCAAGCTTAGACACCCTTCAGGCAAGAGCTTACTTGCCCAAAGACAGGGCCCACAGACTGATAGATTTGGCCAACAAGTTCCAAAGCAAGTCTCATGTCTCCGCCAGGCACTACCTGTGGCTCCTGGGCCACATGGCATCCACGGTACATGTGACTCCGAATGCCTGTCTGCACATGCGGGCTGCTCAATGGTGCCTCGGAGATCAATGGACGCAGGCTACAGGCGACCTCCGAGACAGAGTAAAGGTGTCCAAACCACTTTTGGACTCCTTACAGTGGTGGCTATATCTCCCAAACCTTCTCAGAGGGGTACCTTTTCAGGCTCCAGCATACACAAGGGTGCTGACAACTGATGCTTCCTTAAAGGGCTGGGGTGCACATTGCCAGGGCACGTGCACTCAAGGCCTTTGGTCTCCTCGAGAAGCCACGCAGCAAATCAATCTTTTGGAGCTGCGAGCAATCAGCTTAGCTCTGCAGGCATTTTCTCATGCCCTCTCTCACCAATCTGTCCTAGTTCAGATGGACAATCAGGTGGCAATGTTCTATGTGAACAAACAAGGGGGCACGGGTCCAGGCTCCTATGTCAGGAGGCACTGGCCCTTTGCTCCTTTGCAGTCAAACAAGGCATATTTCTCAAAGCAGTTGATCTACCTAGTCAGGAGAATTTCCTAGCAGACAAGCTAAGCAGGATTCTCCAGCATCACGAATGGCAGTTGAATCCTTTGGTGGTCCAGCAGATCTTCCTCCGCTGGGGACTTCCATCCATCGATCTCTTTGCAGGTCCACAAAACTGTCAGCTGCCCAGGTTTTGCTCCAGACAGCCGCATCCCCTGAGGATGGCAGCAGATGCTTTTCTGATCTCTTGGTCTAGGGGCCTCCTGTATGCGTTTCCTCCCACGCCCCTGGTGGCCCGAACTCTGTTCAGGATTCTCCGGGACAAGGCCTCAGTGATTCTGGTAGCCCCCAGATGGCCAAGGCAGCCCTGGTTTCCACTTCTGCTGCAGTTGGCGGTGGATACTCTGTTCCCTCTGGAGCTGCAACACGATCTCCTATCTCAAGAGCAGGGTTCCCTTCTGCACCCCAATCTCAGGTCCCTCAATCTGATGGCCTGGCTGCTGAAAGGATAGTGCTAGCTCCCTTACTTCTACCTAAGGAGGTTGAGTAGGTGGTCTTGGCCTCTAGGAAGTAGTCCACCAGAAAGTCCTATGGCCTCAAGTGGCATAGGTTTACGGTATGGTGTGCTCAGAGCAATGAAGATCCTTTCTCTTGCCTTGTGCCAGTAGTACTGCAGTATTTACTTCACCTGTCAGACCTAGGCCGTAAGTCTAACTCTGTTCGGGTCCACCTCAGTGCTCTGTCAGCTCACCACTCACCGGTGGAAGGACAGTCTGTCAGTTCACCCCTTGGTGTCCCGATTTCTCAGAGGTCTGCTTCTTCTCAAGCCTCCGGTTCGTCCACGGAGACTGAGTGGGATTTGAAAGTGCTCTTACAGCAACTTACTCGCCCACCGTTTGAGACGATGGCTACTTGCCATTTGCACTTCCTCTCTTGGAAAGCGCTCTTTCTGGTGGCTTACCTCAGCCAGACGTGTGAGTGAACTACAAGCTCTGGTTTCTGATAGACCGTACACACGGTTCTATAGGAACAGGGTGGTCCTACGAACCCATCCCTAGTTCCTTCCAAAAGTGGTCTCCTCTTTCTACCTCAACCAGGAGGTGGTTCTTCCAACCTTTATTCCCAGGCCACGTACCAGCTGGGCTGAAACATTCGTGCATACCCTGGACTGTAAGAGGGCATTGTCTTTTTACATAGAACGTACGCGGGGGCATCAAAGGGCTACTCAGCTCTGTCTCCTTTGACCCTAATAAGATGGGGTTACCTGTCTCCAAATGTACATTGTCCACTTGGGTAGCAGATTGTATCACCTGGGCGTATAAGGCAGCCGGCCTCCCCTTGCAGGGTCGAGTCACGGCCCATCGTATCAGGGCGAAAGCCGCGTCAGGGCAAAAGCCGCGTCAGTAGCTCATCTCTGCTCTGTTCCGTTGGCAGACATCTGCTGGGCCTCAACTTGGTCTTCAAGCCAGACTTTTGCAGCCCATTACTGCCTGAAGAGAGAGTCCTGAAGGGACAGTTCTTTCGGACAGGCGGTACTCTGTAATGTCTGAGGTTTAGGCAACTCCTACCCTCAGGCCCTTGTGTTGGGCTACCGTATGGGGGCGTTCTCAGAGGATATTCTTATCACAAATGCTGAGGCTCTTGAGAGGGAGCCATTTTTTCAGCTTAGGGTTCCCGGTAGCCTAGAGCTGGGGAGTCCCATATGTGAGGACTGACTTCCTGCTTGGTCCTGGAGAAAGAGTAGTTACTCACCTGTAACAGGTGTTCTCTAGGAGCAACAGGAATTAGTCCTCACGACCCTCCCTCCTCCCCTGGAGTTAGTCATATCATTCATTTTGATTTTTCTGTCTTTTAGCTATGTCATCAGACTGAGCAAGATGGCACCCTTGGGTGGGAAGGGGACCTCGCATGCACGCTGAATTCCCAAAGGCTTTCTTTGAAAGCTGGGGAAATGCTCCGCACGAGGGCTCCGTCGGCGCCGACGTCACCCATATGTGAGGACTGATTCCTGCTGCTCCTGGAGAACACCTGTTACAGGTGAGTAACTACTCCTTTCTTTCGAGGTCACGTGATGCGGTGAGGGCAAGTAGATATACTCTGCTTGCGCTCTGGTTGCCCTTAATCCAAACCGGAACTTTAGAGCCTTTTTAGTGAAGCGAAAATTGACTAAAACCTACCTCTACCCCAACCGGAGGAGCTACTGCAACTACTGGGGCTGGTTGAGTGCGTTCTGCGATATATGGCGGCAACCACAAAGACGGGTCGGAAGGAGAGAGACCGCATGGCAGCCACGAGTAAGATGGCAGAGGGCACAGCCGTGCCAAACTCGCCTACCTCCCTTGCTTTTTTGTTGGAAGTCTCAGCAGCGGTGGCAGAGGCCTTGTCGGCACAATTTACTGCCCTGCATGAGAAGATTGATACCTTGCACAGCTCGGTGGGTGCTTTGGGGATTCGGCTACAGGAGGCAGAAGATCATGTCAGGCGAGCAGAAGACAGCCTTGAGGCGCTGACTCAGGAAATGGAGGGACTGAGAACCCAACTGCACTCGCATGAGGCAAAATTGGATGATCTGGAGAACCGATCTCGCCGCAATAACTTGAGGGGTTATTGTACAGGATAACTTAAAGATTTGTATCACTCAGGATTATTCCGCAGCGTTGAGCCAGCGGCATAGAACCTATGCACCCCTCTGCCAAAGCTTATAAGTGCAAAAATTAAATTCTCGGTGCAGTATCCAGCTTGCTTGCATGTGATTCATGAAGGCGCCCATCGGACATTCGAGGCGGCGAATGTAGCTGGCAGCTAGATAGCTACCTGAGATTACTTTGTGAGGGACTCCAGGCTGGGGGAGCTCCCTCTGGGAGACTAGCAAACACTGTGTGGAGGAGCCCGGACACCTCCCTGATGCGCTGGGCAAGATCTTATATTGAGAACCTAGTACGTGGGGATCAGGATGCTTCAGTGTCTCCGAAATAACAGATCTATCTGATTTGCATTGACTGCCTCATTGAGTTGCTGGTTCCTCAAACGTTTGCCAGAGGTCAGATTGCAGTTGATGTGCTGCCTAGGGGCCCCTGGCGCAGCAAAGCTTTGGTCTGTCTGCAGACTGGGTTAGCATGCTCTGGGACTGTATGCCTCCCAGAGGACTGTTACAACTTATATTACCTCTACACTGTGTATTGGGGTGTAGTAAGTAAGTTAGTACTGTATAGTATTGTGTTAAATTGTCGCATGTATGAGTGGGATGTGGGCAAGCTGGCCTAAGGGCTAGCAGGGGGTACTGTAATGTGGGATGTTAAAGGGGGGTGAGATAGCGAGTAGCCGAGAGGGGTCGGGGGGGGGGTGACCGCATTAAGCGGGACCTAAGTTTATTAAGGGGTAGATGAGAGAGAGAGAGGGGGGGGGGGTAGGGTGGTAGGGATTGCACGGGGGGAAGGGGAGATCACACCCAGGAGACATGTAGCTGGCAGCTAGAGAGCTACCTGAGATTACTTTGTGAGGGACTCCAGGCTGGGGGAGCTCCCTCTGGGAGACTAGTAAACACTGTGTTGAGGAGCCCGGACACTGCCCCGATGCTCTGAAGGTAATCTCGTGGAATGTCTGTGTTTAGGGACCCCAATCAAGAGATATAAAATCCTACAGGCATTAGCTAGACAGAAATGTGATATTGCACTCCTGCAAGAAACCCACCCGACTGTGGATGAACATAGTAAACTGCGTAGAGATTGGGTGGGGCAGGTGTGGGGTTCACCCGCCAAGGGAAAGAAGTGGGGAGTGGCTATTCTGATCCATAGGCGTGTGCGGTTTGCGGTGGAAAAATAACTTGTGGATGCATCTGGGAGGTTTGTGTTGTTGCAAGGGATCTTAGAGGGGAAGTCTGTAATTCTGGGGAATCTCTATAGCCCCAATGTCTTGGATCAAGATTTTTATAGTAGCCTTGCCTCCAAAGTGGAACAACTGCCTGAGCTCCCACTGCTATTAGGCTGTGACTTCAATGGGGTCTTGGATGTGGATTTAGACACGTCCAGAGGGGGCGCAGGAGAGAGCTCAGACGGCTCGGGTATTGAAGTGCTTTCGAGCAAGGCTAGGATTGGTGGATCCGTGGAGGTTGCTGCACCCCTCAGAGAAAGATTTTACACAACAGTATCGCGCACATTGTTCTAGTGCGCACATTGACTACCTTTTGATTTCTGGGGGCTTGTTTGCCCATACTGGTGATGCGCAAATAGGTCCCACAGAGATCTCGGACCATGCAATGACCTGGATAGAGTTGCAATGGGGAGGAGACACTACAAGGGTGCGTGTTTGGCGCTTCCCACTGGAGCTTGATAAGGACTCCCGGTTCCACCAGTTTATTAGATGGCGATGGCAGGAGTTTGAGACTGATCATCAGTGTTACCAGGGGGATCCTGAATTGGTCTGGGAGACAGCTAAGGTAGTCTTACGTGGAGATGATATTGGGTTCGCAGCACGGAAGCGCCGGCTGATGGCAGAGCAGATTATCCGATTTGAGCAACAAGTCACTAAGCTGCGGCATGCGTTTGCACAACTCCCAAATGCATTGAACAAGAGGAGACTCTGGGAAGTCCATGTAGACTTGAATGAGCTTTTGCATCAGAGAGCCAAGACGTCTATCCTATATTACCGTTATCAATTGCATTGTCATTGGGACAAGCCTGGGAAACTATTGGCCCTCTGTTTGAGGGATCAGAGAGGTACGAATACAGTGGTGGCGATTCGGGATGATGGGGGGGGGGGAGGGGGTTTGCATAGGGAGAGCACGGCTATTGCCCGAGTGTTCCGATCCTTTTTCCAAAAGTTATACACGGCAGAGGCTGGTTCCCCCTCGAGGATGCACGAGTATCTGAGGGAGTTGGATTTGCCTAAACTTAGTGAGGAGCAAAGTGCCCAACTGGGTCAACCGATAACTTTACAGGAGGTACAAACTGTTGTTTCAAGAGCAAGCTGTTATAAAACACCAGGACCCGATGGTTTAGGAGCTGAATTCTATAAGATACTGAGTGATTTTGTCGTTCCAACTTGGTAGCAGTCCATATCCGGTGAGCTGAACAGGGCACCTTTCGCTGGGGTAGTAACCATGCCCACATTATACTTATTTTTATTTATTTAACATCTCTTATATACCGCACTATTGTCGTCAGCGTGGTTCACATGGAACAAAAACATATACATACAAGATAACTGTAGTACATTTTACATTTAACAGGGTTTTGAAAACTTGGAAGAAACAGGGGAGTCGGTATAAATCATATACATATACAGTAAACTATATACATTAAGCGCGGTCAAAATTCACTGGAACTGAACATGAAGTGACTATTTCCCTTGGAGCATTTATACTGGAAAATAACTTAGGAATAGGTAGTGCTTAAGACTTTTCTTGAATTGTGTTAGACTAGTTATGGCTCTCAATTCTGGTGGGAGGGTATTCCATGCTACTGGGGCATGAATGCTGAAGGCTCTTTTAGATGTTTCCTTGGTGTATTTGACTGTTATTTTCGGGATGATTAGGGTATTTATTGCTGATGTTCTTCTGGCTCTGTTGAGAGCTTGGGTGTGTAGTAGGTTAGTGATGGTTGAGGGTGCTTGGTTGTTTAAGGCTTTAAAGGTGGTGATTATGATTTTGTATTGGATTCTTGCATTGATTGGTAGCCAGTGAAGTTTTATCAGGATTGGAGTTATGTGGTCTGACTTAGATATTCCTTCAAGCACTCTGGCGGCGGTATTCATCGCTAATTGGAGAGGATTTAAAGTAGATTGAGGGAGCCCATAAAGGATTGCATTTGCAAATCTAGATGTGGCATAACTAAGGCTTGGAAGATGGTTCTGAAATCCGTAGGTTCTAGTAGAGGTCGTATGTGTCGTAGTGTGCGTATCTTGTGGTATATTAGTTTCGTTATATTTTTATGTGAGTTTTCATATTGAGACGCTGGTCAAGGGTGATGCCTAGGTATCGTATGGTAGGTTTTACTGCCAATTCCTTGTTCTTTATCTTTAATGTAGAAGGGGGTGTGAAGTTTGGTTCTTCGTGATAAACATGACATCGGTCTTACTGTGGTTGATTCTTAGGTTCTGTGTGAGGAGCCAGTCTTCTACTGCTTGGAAACATTGAATCAGTGGAGTGAAATCAGGATGGTTGATGGAGAATGGCATGAACAGGAGAATATCATCTGCATAGGCTAAGCAGTTAACTTTAAAAGAACGGATGAGGTCACAGATAGGTTGCATATAAATGTTAAACATTAATGCTGAAAGTGAGGAGCCTTGTGGTACTCCTTGATCTTGCAGGAATGGGTCTGATGTTTTCTCGTTAATCTTTACCTGTTGCCATCGGTTAGATAAATAGGAGTTGCACCATTTCAGTGCAGAGCCATGTATTCCTTTTTCATTAAGACGGTCAAGAAATATTTGGTGACTGACTGAGTCGAACGCATCCGAAATGTCCATGAATATAAGGATGAATCCTTGCCGGATATTGTCTATTCCAGTGATTAATGTATTGAAGAGAGTGATGAGGAGGGTTTCCACTCCATGGGCTTCCCTAAAGCCATGTTGAGCCGGATCAAGTGGAGCTTCGGTGTCTATATGTTGTTGTATTTGACGTTGGACTACTTTTTCGATTATTTTGGCTAATAGTGGGATGCTGGATATTGGCCTGTATGATTCTACTCGTAGAGGGTCTAGTTTATTGTTCTTTAATAATGGTCTAATGGAGGTTTGTTTTAGGCTCTGAGGGAAGGTTCCAGATGAGAAGGATTGATCTAAGATTTTATGTATGAAGAAGCTTACTTCACATCTGAGCTCTCTTATCCAGGCTGCTGGACATGGATCATTTGACGCAGTGGTAGCGTTGATTGAGGCAATAGTGCTTTCAATATCTTTAGTTGATATCGTGTACCAAGTTGATATCGTGTATTTATACCAAAACCGGGAAAGGATCCAGTGCAGGCGGCATCCTATCGTCCCATATCACTGCTAATCTTTGACTTGAAGTTGATGGCAAAAATCTTGGCAGATCGGCTGACTGGGCTTTTAGGTCATTTGGTGCATGACTCACAAGTTGGATTTGTGAAAGGGCGATTTGCGGTGCGTAACCTGCGTAAAATCGTGACATCGCTGGAGTGGGTGCAAGACCAGCGATTTCAGTCTGTGCTTGTCAGCTTTGACGCAGAGAAAGCCTGCGACCGGGTCGACTGGCAGTATTTGCAATACTTGCTGCCGTGTTATGGGCTGGGGGCCTCTTTATGTAAAATGGTTGGGAGCCTTTACGCGGAGCCGACCGCTGGAGTGCTTTGTAATGGGGTGTTGTCAGATGCTTTTTCTTTAGAACGCAGTACAAGACAGAGTTGTCCCCTCTCTCCCCTCTTGTTTGCCTTGTCATTGGATCCCCTGATTTGGAAAATAGAGACATCCCGAGAGATACGAGGGGTGCGTATTGGTTCGCAAGAATTCAAGCTGTCAGCTTTTGCAGTACACCTGCTCTCCCCTAGGCAGTCCTTGCCCAGATTGTTAGAGGAATTTGCGGGTTTTGGCCTCTTTGCAGGGCTACGCATAAATAAGGATAAGTCTGAGGCGTTGAATGTATCGGGTCAGCTACAGGAGCGATGGGGGGGGTGTTCCCCCTTAAATGGGTGGAGAACAATTTTATATATTTGGGTATTTTATTGACTAGACAGCCACGTGAACTATGTGCGCAATTTGGATCGCGACTGCAGGCCCAGCTGAAGGCGTGGGGCCCCCTCCCACTCTCCGTTTTGGGGAGAGTGGCAGCGGTTAAGATGGTGGTGTTGCCGCGGATATTATACTGGATGCAGACTCTACTGGTCTGGTTGTTGCGGTGAGATTTACAGTGTTGAGAAAAAGCAATACGGGGTTCTTGTGGAAGGGGGCTAGAGCACGCATCCCACTGAACCGCTTAGTGGGGAAATGGAGGGAGGGGGGATGGGGTTCCCCAATTTGTGGGTCTAAGCTTTAGCTTGTCAGGCCCGACATATTGGGGATTGGTTAGGTGGGACAGAAGTATATACACCCCAGGGCCTTCGAGGAAGCCTTTGTGGCCCCCCAGACACTACTTGCAGTATTGCATATGGAGAGCCAGGGGCTAACGGGCAGAATAGCAGAGTGTGTGTTGCTTGGTTCAGCTAGGCGAACTTGGAGGCAGCTTAATGTGTATTGGCATAGACCTTGGAGGGTATCAAGCTGGTTGCCAATACAAAGGAACATCGATTTTACCCCAGGATCGGAAACAGCGACGTTCCGAGACTGGATGGACCATGGCATTCGGAATATAGGGCATATGGTGGAACCCTCAGGGAAATGTAAATCGTTTGCATCCTTGTGCCGTGAATATGATCTGAGCCCTAGCCATTTTTTTGTGTTTATGCAGATCTCACTACGTGTCCTCGCTGCCAGGCATGGCACTTAATATTGAAAGGTTGGCGCAGATTTTAGAATTTTTTGACCTGGGTGAGGACAGCCTGCCGTCGATAGCGGTGCTGAAAGTTCGGTTGGACCATTTTAGGATTGTCCCAGATTATCAGGAAGTGGAGAGGGCCTGGGCGGTAGAGCTGGGGCAGGGGGTGCCTCTCGGCACGGTTATTAGTGCCTTACGATGGATCGTTGAACTTGCAGAGGGGGCTCGTTGGAGGGAAGTGCAATTTAAGTGTATAACCAGAACTTATTTTTCGCCCAGACGAGCATTACATAGCCACATAACTTCTGATGGTAATTGTCCTCGGTGTCTTGGAGCCTTTGGTGAACCTGATACGTCTGTGGTGGAGTTGTGAATCTCTTTGTTCTTATTGGGCAAGGATATGCACCTTTTTAAGTGGGCTGCTCCATCAGAGATTACGATGGACTGGCTCTCTTGTTCTGGATCAGCTTGGCCCTCCTCAACCTAAAGGGAAATGGGAGCGTTTATTGGTACATAGGGCGTGTCTGGTGGGTAAAGCCCGATTCTCCAGGACCAGCAGGAATCAGTCCTCACATATGGGTGACGTCGGCGCCGACAGAGCCCTCGCGGAGCAATTTTCCCCAGCTTTCAAAGAAAGCCTTTGGGAATTGCAGCACGCATGCGCGGTCTCCTTCCCGCCCAAGGGTGCCATCTTAGCCAGTCTTCTTTTTTCCGCGGAGCCCTATAGACGTACCCGTCGTGTCCCCGCTGAAAAAGTTGATTTTAGTGATTTATTTCTCTTTTTTCCTTCGGTTCGACGCCGGTCTTTTTCCTGCCTGGACTCGCGACGCCGTTGCGAGTCCTTCTCTTATTTTTCGGTTTTTCTGATTTTTGGTCAGTTTCGTTTTTCGGTTTTTCGCTGGCAGCCCGGTCCTTTGACCTTGCAGGGGCCCTTTTTCCCCCGATGGCTGCCAGTGGTTTCAAGCGGTGTGTTCAGTGTGACAGAAATATGTCACTCACTGACACACACGATAATTGCCTCCGCTGCCTGGGCCCGGATCACGAAGAACTGATCTGTGGGGCCTGTGGCAAAATGTCCTCCAAAGCGTTAAGGAGTCGGCGGCACCAGCGGGAAAGAATCTTCGCTGACCCCGGCCGTACCCGGACCTCGTCGGAGGCCTCGGCGTCCAGAGGTTCCAGCTCTGACCATCGCCGAAGCTCCTCCGACAGGGGTTCTCCCTCCGGGGACCATCGACGGAAGGTAAAACCCGCGAGGGCAGCATCGGTGGACGCTCCTGGCTCCGCGAGGGCCAGGTCGCATAGCCCCGATAGCCGTCCCGGGTCTTTGGAGAAGGAGCACCTCCCGAAGCGACCTTGTCTGGAGTCGGAGTTGCCTGCTCGGGTAAGTCCTGTAGTCCTGGACTCGCCTCCGAGAGGTCCGACGTCGGGCCCGACGCCGTCGGGGCCCGAGTCGGGGGCTGCTGGGTCACTTGAGGTCGGACTCAGGTTGACGGCCTTGGAGAGCAGACTATCTGCCTTCATGGACCAGCAGCGGGCACTGATCGCTAGCCTCGCTGGCGCCACTGCCCCGACCGCCGGGACGTCGACGTCTAAGTCGACCCCGGAGACCGAGCCGATCCTCGAGTCCATGCGAACTCGAGTCGATCCTCGGTCGCGGTCACCCTCGGCCTCCCGTTCGGGACCAAGGTCGTCGACGCCGACTCCCTCGGTGTCGGGGTGGCCGACGCCTCCGCCTGCCCGAGCCGACCCCACCGATTCCTCCTCGGAGTCGGCCTGGGAGTCTGAAGAGGAAGAGTCACCTGATTCGTTTCGGACTCGGTGTGTCCCCTCGGACTCACCTGAGTCCGAACCTCGGAAGCAGTCCCCTCCGGAGGATGCCCGGTTCTCGGACTTCGTCAGGGATATGGCCAAGGCTTTGGCCTTCCCTGCGGATCCCGAGGAGGAGCCTCGAGCCGAAGAGCTCGACGCCCTTCAGTATGACTCTCCCGCCAGGGAACACTTTACTGTACCGGTTCCTCCCATGCTGGAACGACTACTCTTCCGCATGTGGGAGAGTCCGGCCTCGTCGCCGGTATTAAGCAAGCGGGTCGATTCCATCTATCGAGTCCGCAAGAGTCCTGGCTTCCAAAAAGCACAGCTGCCACACCATTCCATGGTAGTGGAATCGGCCATGCATAGGCTTAAGAGCCAAAAGATGCACTCCTCGGTGCCTCCTGGCAGGGAGGCCCGTAACCTGGATGGCCTTGGTAAGAAGTGTTTCCAGGGCTCTATGCTTGCTTGTCGTGTCCAGACCTACCAGCTCTACATGGGCATGTATCTCCGAGACCTGGCTAAAGAGATAGCCGGATTCTCCGCTGGACTGTCCGAGGAACCTTTGCGGAGGTTCCTGGCCTTGACAACTGGTATTCGGGAATGCTCCAAATTCATGTCCCGAGCAGCCTATGATGGCTTTGAAGCATCGGCTCGAGTGGCCGCAGCCGGCATCGGTGCCCGCCGACAGGCTTGGCTTCAGTATTCTGACCTTGAACCCTGGGTGCAGGACAAGTTGGTCGATGTCCCCTGCCGAGGTGAGAACCTCTTTGGCAAGCCCATGGCTGAAAAGGCTGCACAAATCGAGACGGAGACTCTCACCAGGACTAGGCTTTCTAGGAAGACCTCCGCCCCTTCCCAGAAAAAGAAGGGCTTGGGAAAGAAGTCCTTTTACCCGAGAAAGGCGGCTGCCTATAAACACTACCCTCAATATCAGGCCTCCGCAGCTCCCCAACAGGGCCAGCAGGCCAAGGGATGGGGTAACGGGTCCCGTAGGCAGCAAGCCCCCAAGCCTGCACCACCAGCCCCTGCTCAGCAGGGTGGGGGTTTTTGACTTCATCAGCATAGCCTCTCCCCCTCAGCTGGCTCCTCCCAGCACCGGAGGCCGGCTGGTTCACTTCGCCCACAGGTGGTCCAACATCACTTCAGATGCCTGGGTGCTTCAAGTCGTAAGAGAAGGATATCTTCTCCACTTCCACCAGGTCCCTCCCTCTTATTTCCCGGGAGAACCTCCACGACTCCCTCTGCACAGGGACTTACTCCTTCAGGAGTTAGCAAGTCTTCTTCAGGAACAGGCTGTGGAACCGGTGCCCCACCACCTGAGGTCAAGGCTTTTATTCCAGGTATTTCCTAATACCAAAAAGGACAGGAGGCCTCAGACCCATCCTGGACTTGCGCAACCTCAACAAGTTCCTCGTGCGGGAAAAGTTCAAGATGCTTACCCTTGGAATCCTTCTGCCCTACCTCCAGCAGGGAGATTGGCTATGCTCCTTGGATCTAAAGGATGCCTACACGCACATCCTCATCCACCCAAGCCACCGCCAATACCTAAGGTTTGTGGTGGCAGGAAATCATTACCAGTACAGAGTACTGCCCTTTGGCCTATCCTCCGCACCGCAAGTCTTCACAAAATGTCTCGCGGTGGTGGCGGCCTATCTCCGGCTTCACGGCCTCTGTCTTTCCGTACCTCGACGACTGGCTCATCAGAGCATCGTCCTCTCCGGAAGTCACCAATGCCACACACCGCACGGTGACTCTTCTGCAGTACTTGGGCTTTGTCATAAACTTCGCAAAGTCCACTTTGCTCCCCTCACAGGATCTCGAGTTCATCGGCGCAAGACTGCACACTCCTCAGGCGCGAGCTTTCCTGCCTCTCGACAGGGCTCAACGGCTCATGGACCTAGCCGGCCGTTTTCGCAGCCAGTCCCTGGTCTCCGCCAGGCGCTTCCTGAGACTACTCGGCCATATGGCTTCCACCGTCCACGTGACCCCAATGCCCGCCTGAATATGCGGCCTGCTCAATGGTGCCTTCGCAAGCAGTGGCAACAAGCCACCGGCGGACTAGCCGACTTAGTGCGCATCTCCGGGCCGCTGGCCTCTTCTCTACAGTGGTGGCTTCATCGGCCGAACCTGGTGCTCGGAATGCCTTTTCAGTCACCTCAGCCGGCTCAAGTGCTGACACCGATGCTTCCCTCCTGGGTTGGGGAGCACATTGCCAAGGGCATGTACTCAAGGTCTCTGGACCACGTGGGAGTCTGCTCAGCAGATCAACTTCCTGGAGCTCAGAGCAATCCGTCTGGCGCTCAAGGCTTTCTCCCACCTGACTTCTCACCAGTCCGTCCTTGTCCAGACGGACAATCAAGTTGCCATGTTCTACGTGAACAAACAGGGGGGCACGGGCTCCTTCCTTCTCTGCCGAGAAGCTCAGAAGCTCTGCTCTTGGGCCGTCAGTCACGGCATTCTTCTCAGGGCAGTTTATCTCCCAGGCCAAGAAAATTGCCTGGCGGACAAACTCAGCAGGATACTCCAGCCGCACGAGTGGCGTCTGGATCCCTTGGTAGTTCAGAAACTTTTTCTGAAGTGGGGACTCCCCACGATGGATCTCTTTGCCAGTCCTCTCAAACCGGCAACTTCCTCGCTTCTGCTCTTGTCAGCCACATCCCCTTCGAGTAGCGGCAGATGCTTTTCTACTCTCATGGTCGGAGAGCCTTCTGTATGCTTTTCCTCCCATCCCGCTAGTCTCTCGAACTCTTTTCAAGGTTCTCCGAGACAAAGCTTCCATGATCCTGGTGGCTCCTCGCTGGCCCAGACAGCCGTGGTTTCCACTCCTGCTGCAATTAGCGGTAGAGGATCCGTTCCCTCTGGGGTTTCAACCGGATCTCCTAACACAGGATCAGGGGTCCCTGCTACACCCCAACCTCAGATCTCTCAATCTAATGGCCTGGCTGCTGAAAGGGTAGTCCTTGCTCCCCTTCTCCTGCCGGCAGAGGTGGAGGAGGTCGTCCTAGCTTCTCGGCGACCTTCTACCCGCAAATGCTACGCCCTTAAATGGCGTCGCTTTTCCGTTTGGTGTGCCCAGCAGTCTCAGGATCCCTTCTCCTGCTCGGTGTCGGTGATCTTGGCAGTATTTGCTCTACCTCTCTAATCTGGGACTTAAGTCCAACTCCGTCAAAGTTCACCTCAGTGCTCTTTCAGCACATCATGTGCCGATGGACGGCAGACCTCTTTCCAGCGACCCTCTCGTAGCGAGGTTTCTCCGAGGTCGTCTCCTACTTAAACCACCTCTGCGCCCGCCAGCTCCTGACTGGGATCTGAATGTGGTTTTACAGCGGATCACCTGTCCGCCTTTTGAACCTATGGCTACCTGTTCTCTCCGTTTCCTTTCTTGGAAAACTTTATTCCTGATAGCCCTCACTTCCGCTAGACGCGTAAGTGAATTGCAGGCCCTCGTGTCTGATCCCCCTTACACTCGGTTCTACAAAAATAGGGTAGTCCTACGGACTCACCCAAAATTTCTTCCAAAATGGTCTCCCCTTTTCACATCAATCAGGAGGTGGTACTTCCGACCTTCTTTCCCAGGCCACACTCCAGCTGAGCTGAAATGGTCCTACATACCCTGGACTGTAGAAGGGCATTGAACTTCTACCTTGACCGTACGCGGGAGCACCGTAAAGCTGCACAGCTTTGTGTCTTTTGACCCCAATAAATTGGGGCTCCCGGTCTCCAAGCGTACTCTGTCCATCTGGGTTGCTGACTGTATCGCTTGGGCTTATGGGGCAGCCGGACTCTCGTTAGAAAGTCGAGTCACGGTTCATTGTGTTCGGGCAAAGGCTACGTCAGTGGCTTACCTCCGCTCTGTTCCGCTGGCAGACATCTGCCGGGCCGCTACTTGGTCTTCGAGCCAGACTTTTGCGGTCCATTACTGTCTCGAGAGGGAGTCCCGCAGGGACAGTGCTTTCGGACAGGCAGTCCTCCGAAATCTCTTCGAGGTTTGAGCAACTCCTACCCTCCATCCCGGATGGGGGCTACCGGGGGGGAATAATTCAGTGAAGATTCCTTCCTTCGGTGCTGCTGAGCTAGAGGGAGCTCATTTTTGTGCTTAGGGTCTCCGGTAGCCTTAAGCTTGGGAGTCCCATATGTGAGGACTGACTTCCTGCTTGGTCCTGGAGAAAGCGTAGTTACTCACCTGTAACAGGTGTTCTCCAGGAGCAGCAGGAATCAGTCCTCACAACCCTCCCTCCTCCCCTTGGAGTTGCAATCATCTGCTTAAGTTTTTTTTGCAAATTTTTATGCTATCTTTTAGCTATGTCATCAGACTGGCTAAGATGGCACCCTTGGGCGGGAAGGAGACCGCGCATGCGCGCTGCAATTCCCAAAGGCTTTCTTTGAAAGCTGGGGAAACTTGCTCCGCGAGGGCTCCGTCGGCGCCGACGTCACCCATATGTGAGGACTGATTCCTGCTGCTCCTGGAGAATACCTGTTACAGGTGAGTAACTACGCTTACTTCGCAGATGGAGAGTTGGCCCCGCCTACCTATTGGGAATGGCGTAACTGCTTTCACCAATTGATGCTTATTGAAAGATGGCGAGCGTGTGGCAGTGTCCGGCCCTGGTCGGCCTTCCTACTCATCTGGGGACCCTACATTCAATCTTTGGGACCTCGTAGTCGCAATGAAATATTACATGTGGGTAGCTGACTAGTGCAAAGTAGAGGGTAACTAGAGAGGGCTGGAGAGGAATGAGGAGGAAGACCTGGCTGAGAGGCTGGTAACATAGAGGGGTGTGTGATCGGGTGGGATGGATGGGGGGAGGGGGGAGGAAGGTATAAAATGTTATAACTTACCTGTAACTGCGGATGGCCTCTGGGGTGGGGATCAGAGTCCACCCCACTTGGAGACTGAATTGTACTGTACTTATTGATGTATGTTGGTGGTTAATAAATAGTTATAAAAAAAAAAAAAGCTTTCTTTCTGATCATTTTGTAGGCCATGAAATTAATTAGTGTCAATTTAAAAGAAGGGGTAACAATATTAGCTCAAGTGCATCTAACGATGCCCTTTAAAGTTAGTCTGCTGATTTGTAGCTGTGCTGTGCTGTTCAGAAGTTAAGATAAGTAGAGTTAATATATCGCCATATGCCCCTCACTTCTCCTAGACTTATGCTCATCGTCTGCTTAAAAGGTTACCACTGGCCCAGTACATTTTTAGCTGTAATTTATATGGTTAACTTGAAAATTAATTGCACAAGTTGTTTTGAATATCAATTCTGATTGTTAGACGCTAGAAAATTCATACTAGCACTCTAATGAAATATAAGTGATTTTTGTCCCTTTTTCATTTCTAGGTTAGACTGGCGATATTTTGGGAATATATGAAAGCTATTGGACTTTTTATCACTTTTTTGAGCATCTTCCTTTTTATGTGCAATCACATAGCCTCCTTGGCTTCAAACTACTGGCTGAGCTTGTGGACAGATGATAAGGTGGTCAATGGGACCCAGCAGCACACTAAAGTTCGCTTGGGAGTGTATGGAGCGTTGGGAATATCACAAGGTTTGTCTTGAAATTTTCACCTTCAAATAGTTAAATCACTTGCCAATCTAAATACCCTTTCTGGATGTTTTTAATGATGTTACTGGCTGACATCACCATTGCTTGGGGTCATCTGGCAGAGGCTTCTGCCAGCTTTGGTCTGTCCTTTATTCCTTTTCATACTGGCTCTTGAGCAGAAGGTTGTAGTTGCTGTTAGTCCACTTGACATTTGTTTGCACATACCCAACAAACAAAGCTGCAGGTGATATCTTTTTTTATTGGACTAACTGTAGTGGTCACTTACAAACAGGAAATCAGCTAACAAATGCAACTACTTTCATTGCTCCAGTTTCCATCCTCCACATATAAAATAAAATCCTTTTTACACAGCAAAGCTACAAGTTACCATTACATTTGCTCTGAATCCCAAGACAGGAATAAGCCCCTTGAAGACCTAATGTTGTTGTTGTTAAGTGCCGTCGAGTCGGAATCGACTCATGGCGACCCTCTGGATAGCTATCCTAAACTGTGTTCGGTCTTCAGTCAGGCGGCTCATTGTTGACAGACTGGTACCCATAGCTGCTGTTATTGTATCGATCCATCTCATTGCTGGCCTTCCTCTTTTGCGTTGACCTTCTATCTTGCCAAGCATAATGTCTTTCTCTAATGATCTCTCTCTTCGCATGATGTGTCCAAAGTATGAAAGTTGAAGTCTTGTCATCTGAGCTTCTAAAGAAAGCTTAGGTTTGATCTCCTCTAGTACCGACTGGTTTGTTCTTCGGGCAGTCCATGGTATACACAGTATTCGCCGCCAGCACCATAATTCAAAGGCATCAATTTTCTTCCTGTCTATCTTTTTCACTGTCCAGCTTTCACATCCATATGATGTTATTGAAAATACCATGGCTTGAACAAGTCGAATCTTTGTATGGAGAGAGACTTCTCTGCTCTTGAGAATCTTATCTAGGTCTTTCACAGCCATTCTGCCAAGAGCAATGCGTCGTCTGATTTCTTGACTGCTTGTTGCTTCTTTATTGATAGTTGATCCAAGTAGGTTAAAGTTGTTCACAATTTCAATTTCTTCTCCTTCAACGATGAACCTGTTGATTATGCCAGTTGTCATGATCTTTGTCTTCTTTACATTAAGGTGCAGGCCCATTTTCAGACTATGTTCTTTGATTGTGAGAAGCAAATGTTTCAGATCATCTTCACTTTCAGCCAGTAATGTGGTATCATCAGCATAGCGAAGGTTGTTGATGAGTCTTCCACCAATCTTCACACCTCTGTTGTCTTCATACAATCCTGCTTCTCTGATGATTTGTTCTGCATATAAATTAAACAGGTAGGGGGAAAGTATGCAGCCTTGTCTTACACCTTGGCTTATTTTAAACCATTCTGTTTCTCCTTGTTCCGTTCGAACTGTTGCTTCTTGATCAATGTACAGACTGCGCAAGAGAACGATCAGGTGTTCTGGTATACCCATGCTGCTTAATGTGGCCCAGAGTTTCTCATGGTTTACACAGTCAAAAGCCTTGCTATAGTCGATAAAGCACAAATAGATATCCTTTTGGTATTCTTTAGTCTTTTCAAGGATCCATCTCACATCCGCAATGATGTCTCTCGTTCCTCGCCCTTTCCTGAACCCTGCTTGCACTTCAGGTAGTTCTTGTTCCAGGTATGGTTGTAGTCTCTTTTGAATAATCTTCAGTAGAATCTTGCTGGCATGTGGGATCAGAGCGATTGTGTGATAATTTCCACAGTCAGTTGGATCACCTTTCTTTAGTATTGGTATAAACACAGATCTTTTCCAGTCAGTTGGCCATGATGTTGTCTTCCATATTTCTTGGCAGAGCCTTGTGAGTACGGTAACAGCTGCATCAGATTGCTGCAATACTTCTATGGGAATGCTATCAATGCCTGGTGCTTTGTTCTTTGATAAGGCTTTCAATGCTGCTTCAACTTCTTCTTTCATCACCAATGGTTCCCGATCATAAGGTACAGGTTGAAATGGCTGTTGGTCCACTTGATCTTTATCATATAAAAACTCTGTATATTCCTTCCACCTTTTCTTGATCTTCTCAGCATCATTCAACATAGAACCTTGAGCATCTTGTAACATTCCAATTCGAGGCTGGAACTTTTTCTTTAACTCTCGTAGCTTTAGGAAAGCCGATCTTGTTCTTCCTCTAATAGTTTCTGCTTCTATTTCCTTGCAAGTGTCATTGTAGTACTTTTCCTTGTCCTGTCTTGCTGCACGTTGGAAATCTCTGTTGAGTTCTGCGTTTGTCTTTCTTTCTCCTCTGGCTTTAGCTTCTCTGCGTTTCTGGGCAATTTTCAGAGTTTCTTCCGTCATCCATTTTGGCCGTTTTTGCTTTTTCACCTTTTGTAGAGACTTCTCGCTTTCTTCCAACACAACCTTCCTGATGTCATTCCATAACTCTTCCGGAGCTCTGTCATTTGTATCTAAAGCAGCAAATCGATTTTGCAGGCAGTCTTTAAATTCCAGTGGTATATTCTCAAGGTCATATTTTGCTGCATTCATGAGTGGTTTGCTCTTTTTCAACTTTAGCTTGAGTTTGCATACTAGTAGTTGATGATCTGTACCACAGTCAGCTCCAGGTTTTGTCTTTGTTGATGTTACAGAGCTTTTCCATCGTTGACTTCCACATATGTAGTCAATTTGAGTTTTATATAATCCATTCGGTGAAGTCCATGTGTACAGTCGCCGCTTGTGTTGCTGGAAGAAGGTGTTTGAGATGAATAGATGAATAGAAGACCTAATAGAACCCTTTAAACAAATGAACCTTCACCCCAAAATATCATCTAAGAAAATTGTATCCTTACTCAAAACTCCCAGAGGTCCTATGGCAATACAAGGAAAGGAAAATCATGAAATGTGTACCGTTTGTGCTAACTTACAACACAGAACTGGAAAACATAAGAAAAATTATTTAAGATCTTCAACCCCTATTTCTGGAGGATGCATTACTACATTTTTCCTGCCCCCTCTTCCCCCTATTCTAACCTTCCATCAACCACCATGGGAGGAGTGGCCTAGTGGTTAGGACAAGGTACCTCAGGCCATAGGGCTGGGGGTTCAAGTCCCACCTGGGGACAGCAATCTCAGGCCGGAGGGACTGGGATTTCTAGTCCTATAGGCACTCCTTGTGGTCTTGGGCAAGCCACTTAACCCTCCATTGCCCATGTTCCCTGTAAGTATTAGCGTATGTGTGTCATATTCCCTCATGTTAAATGTATCTCCCAATCGACCGCTTTGACCTGGTGAAAAGCGGGATATAAATACAGCTAAATAAATAAACCATTCAGCCTGAAGCAAAAACTCTTTAAGGAGTAAACTTCAAACAGAACTCGAAAGTGGATAAAAAATTAGCACAAAACTTTGTGAAAGTCTACAGTGCAAATTATGCTGGTACATGTCACAGGGCTCTATAGCTACTCACATGGAAAAGACATTCATAATAAATAGTTTGTATCCACGCTTCTCTATGAATGTAGTATATATGATCCATTGAAAAAATGTGAAGAGGGATGCTATATCACAGAAACAAGCCAAAAACTGAGGATTCATATCAACCTTCAGATATACCATAATCTGTTACAGAGAAAAACAGAATGATAGCTTCTTAGAATGAGTGCTTCTCAAAAAAAGTGTCAAATACGCAAATACAGTGGGAAATAGTGTTACTCCAGGAACCCTTGGCCAATCAAGAACAGACACATGAGTGGTTAAGGAGATGTGAACTGAAACTGAAGGATGAGAGATTGATAGACTTAGCCTGGGACAGTGGATTATGGATGAAATAGTTTATAGCAAGCATTGAAAAAATTGGCAAAACAGACGTGTGTCTATTCTGTAAGAAAGCTGAAAACTGTGATTCACATCCTAGCTGACTGAAGTTCTAATGGCAGGAAATTTCTATAGAGAAAGGCACACTAGAGTAGCACGTTTCATCTGTTGGAAACTGAACACTACAACATCACTGTCCCTAGAAAGCACTGGGATCATGTCTATAAGAGAATTGGAGAATAGAGGTTATGATCACCTGGGATAGTCCTATTCTGAGCAATTAAAAAGCTTGATGCAAGAAAGCAGGACAAATGGTAAAGAACACCAGAACAGTATTGATTATAAAGTTGTCTGTCCCAACTGACTAGCCTGTGAATTGCATTGAGAGGGAGAAGATCTTAAAGTACCAAGACATGCAGTTAGACCAAAAAAGGTGACAGTTCCTATTATGTTGGGTGCCACAGGCTTGGTTAAGAAGAATTGTCAAGCACACCTTGATAAATTACCCATGCATGTTACATCTTATGAACTCTAGAAAGAGGCTTTGTTTGACACAATGCAAATACTACACCAAGCATTAGCAGTAATTTGAAGAGACTGAGCTCATACTGCCACTTCCAGAGTGCCCTCTGCTAGAGTAGTCCTGACAACAGGATTATGTCCCCCAACCAGCAAACGTGAAAGAGAGAAAACAGGAGTAGTGCTGTGACCTCATCACTGGCACCTTACCCAGTACAGCTAGGGGGCACCCTTCAGTATTTGTCTCAGCAGATATAGGTTGTTTTGGTACAGCTCCTGTTTGTTCGCTGCTCTGGCCTTGAGGACTGTGTCAGCGGGCTTCTGGGACCTAGGGAGGGTTGGAGACACCCTTACTGGGTCTGCGCTTCTGGCAGATGGCAACTTCTGACCACAAGGGTCAGTTAGTTGCCTTGTGGAGGCTCCATTGGGCTGCCTATCATTGGTCACATTGCTTGTCTGCAAATTGAAAAATAATAAGCAGGTCCAGCAAGGAGGATTGCAGTCTCCCACATCAGACACAGTGGAATGGCTGCAAGGCAGCCCATGATCCTCGTTTTGACAGGCTCGCCGCCTACAGCCCCCCTCAAGTGCTTGAGGCCGGGGTCTGTTCAGGAGCTGTGGTGCTGTGCCATTTTGGACTTCCAGGTCTGTGAGTAGTGCATTACTTCCCAGCTCTGGGTGTGATTCTTCCTGAGGGTGCAGGCTGTGGCCGCCTCACGCTGTTTTTCAGTTAGGCTCAGCTGTGCGCCTGGTTGTGCACGTGCGTCAGTCCCACCATGATAAGCAAGGCCACCCGCTGTCTTGCATGCAGCAAGCGAGGCCTCGTGCAAGAGTTGTGTGCGGTCTGCGTGGCCGACCCGGGTCAGTCATCGGGAGAGGGCTCGGGGCATCGGCAGGCAAAGCCCTTGGCAGGGAGTGACGCTACGTTATCTGATTCCTTACCACGCACAGCTTTGCTTCCGCTGGCATCTCCTGGCTTGGCAGGGTTGGAGCCTTCACTGGCAATTCAGCGGGATGTTTCTTCCCCTCCGGCCCTTCTCCTGCAGGGGGCAGACACGTTTGGATGCACAGCTCAGCTCGACAACGCAGATGCCTCAGAATTTGTGGCCATCTTCAAGCAGGCATGGGACCTTTGGAAGGGCAGTAAGGATGGTTTCTCCGCGTGTTCCACCCATCCTCACACAGTCCCCAGGGCGCCTGCATTCCCTTACACCAGGGCATTTGCGGGCCCTGGGGCCACAAGGGAGGGGGGCTACTATGCCAGCTACTTCAGGGTCAAAGACAGCGTAAGACCCTTGTCTGGGCGCTTGGGGACTTAGATCCACTGGAGGAAGAGGATCCTGTTGATTACCTGGGGGGGCTCACCTTCAGAGGCTTCCAGTCTGGAGGAAGGGGAATTTTCTTCTTCTGATGAGGCCCTCTCCAGGGTGATTCAACTCTTTTGTCAGGATGAGCTTGCATCTCTCATTACTCAGGTGGCTGCAGAGCTCTGAATTCCTGAGGCTATTCCACCGGCCAAACAAGCTACCTCCGACCCTATTCTCAAAGGGGGTTCATCCATCAGCCAAGGCCTTCCCATTCCCTACGGAGTTGCAACAGCTGGTGATGGATGAGTAGGAGGTTGCAGATGCCTTGCTATGAATAGCTCAGCTTTTAGGCCGTATTTATCCCTGGTCGCCACTGGATCTTTAACAGTGGCTGCTTTATCCCAACGTGGATTCTCTCATAACAGCCGTGGCTTTGAAGACCACTATTCCTGTTGAGGGCGGAGCGGCTCTCAAGGATCCTCAGGACCGCAAGATGGAAAATCTTTTAAAGATCGCCTTTTCTGCCTTTGTGCTGGCACTCCAGAGGTTGGTATGTGGCAGGCTAGGGGCAAGGGCCTTGCTATGTTTGCAGCTGATGCCGGAGGACGCTGTCACAGTGCACCTGGAATCCGTGGCGGCTTTTCTGGCAGACAGCTTCTATGACTTGTTCCACCTGACGGCCCAAGCGGTGGCGGCTGCAAATGTTGCCCGTCACTGGCTCTGGTTCCGCAATTGTTCAGCAGACATTGAGTCAAAGGCACTCCTGGCAGGCCCTCCCACTCAAGGGTGTCTCTTTGGGGAGGATTTGGAGAAATTGGTCAAGAATCTAGGTGAGGTCAAACCACAGCACCTGCCAGAGGACAAACCTGCTCAGCAACGACTGGGGCCGGTGCTGCAAGGTCAGGGTATTGGGAATATGGCTACTGTGACATTCGATGCTATCGCTCACAGCACCAGTCTGCAGCGTATTTGGCTGCCAACACTTGCAGACACTCCTTTCAGGTTGCTCAGTAGTCACAAGTGTCTAAAGGCAGCTCTAGGGAATCAGGATTTGTGGGCCGCTCCTCCCATTGACGGGGCTGGAGCCCATTCCGGGATGCCAAGGATTGGAGGGCGCTTCTGTTTATTTTACCAGGAATGGGCTCGTATCACATCAGATGCATGGGTTCTGGATGTGGTCCGGCAGGGCTATGCTCTCGATCTGGCCAGACCCATTTCAGAGGCCTTCATGATCTATCCTTCTCTACCCTCAAGCACAGGGCGATCCAAGCCACGCTGCAGCAGCTCCTTCTCTTTGGGGCGTTGGCTAGTGCCACTACTCCATTTACTTTGTGGTCCCCAAGAAGGGATGGCACCTTTTGCCCCACTCTCAATCTTCAGGGCATCAGTCATTAGAAGTGAGGTTCACGACTGTCAAGGTATGCACAGAATTTACCCATTTGGAGACATTGCCCCAAAAGCACTCACTTAACAACCTCATAAAGCCCCGAAAGGAATAATATTTAAATTTAAAATAATCCAATATTTTAACACTGACAAAAAAAAATTTGAATACAGACATTGGTTTTCTTTCCCATTATCAGACATAAAACCTTGACTGCCAAGGGTCACTATCACCTTTGTCTTCCATTAGGTTGCCAGCATCTGCTAAATTCTAAGATCAGATGAGATCTGTGTGGTATAAATCACAGTATTCTACACCTTGATTTGAAATGTAATAACATATTACAGGTATGAATAAACAGATGGACAAAGGTGAGTCGGTTGATATCGTGTATCTGGACTTTCAGAAAGCCTTTGACAAGGTCCCTCAGCAGAGACTTTTGGCAAAACTAAAGAGTCATGGGATATGAAGCAGTGTACTACTGTGGATCAGGAACTGGTTAAAAGATAGAAAGCAGAGGGTAGGGCTAAATGACCAATTTTCCCAATAGAGAAAGGTGAATAGTGGTGTATCCCAGGGATCTGTGCTGGGTCCGTTGCTTTTTGACATCTTCATAAATGACCTGGAAAGTGGAATAACGAGTGAGGTTATCAAATTTGCAGATGACACAAAACTAAAGTTGTTAAAACCCAAGAGGATTGTGGAAAATTGCAAGAGGATCTTGATAAATTGGAAGACTGGGCATCAAAATGGCAGATGAAATTTAATGTGGACAAGTGCAAAGTTATGCACCTAGGGAAGAACAACCCAAACTATGGTTACACGATGCAAGGTTCCACATTAGGAACCACCACCCAGGAAAAAGATTTAGGCATCATTGTGGATAACATGTTAAAACCCTCGGCCCAGTGTGCAGCGCGGCGGCCAAGAGAGCAAATAGAATGCTAGGTATCATAAGGAAAGGAATGGAGAATAAAACAAAAGATGATATAATGCCTCTATATTGTTCCATGGTGAGACCGCACCTTGAATATTGTGTGCAATTCTGGTCGCCATATCTTAAAAAGGATATAGCGTTATTAGAAATGGTTCAGAGAAGAGCCACCAAAATGGTAAAGTGGATGGAAGGATACTCCTATGAAGAAAGGCTAAAAAGGTTAGGGCTTTATAACGTGGAAAAGAGACGGCTGAGGGGAGATATGATAGAAGTCTATAAATTAATGAATGGAGTGGAACGGGTAGACGTAGATCGATTGTTTACGTTATCAGAATATAGAAAGATTAGGGGACATGCGATGAAGCTACAGGGTAAACTATTTAAGACTAATAAAAGGAAATATTTTTTCACTCAACGTGTAATCAAACTCTGGAATTTGTTACCGGAGGATGTAGTAAAAGCTGTTAGTATAGCTGGGTTTAAAAAAGGTTTGGACAAGTTCCTGGAGGAAAGGTCCATAAACCATTATTAAGAAGGGGCCCAGGATATCAATGCTTGACCTAGTACAAGCATTATGGAACCTGTGTCTTTTGGGGAAACTGCTAGGTACTGTGACACAGTAGCTCCTCAGGAACAGATGGATACAAGTGAGCAGCCGGTGGTAGAAGCCGGTACTGCAGGAGAAAGCAAGGATTTCTCTGCAGAAATAAAAAAACAGTTTCAATCAAGCAAAACAGCTCACCTCGAGGGAGGAGAGTAGGAAGGCTTGTGATTGGGCACGCCCCAAGGGGAGGCGGGCAGTGCAGGCTAGAAGCACCTGGTTAAATACACAGGAACCAGGAAGTGAAAGAGAGACGCAGACGCAGACGGAGATCCAAAGGCAGATCCAAGGAGAGGTCCAGAGAGAGAAGACAAGAGAGCAACGGAGGTTCCCTTGCTGGGATAATTTCCCTAACAGTCTGCAGCTGGAGGATAGCTTGGAGCAGCATTCAGATGAGGAAGGAAACTGCTGGAGGCAGAGCTCCTTTAGAACGCTGAGAAACCCAAGGCTACAGGACCAGGCAGAGCTGGGGAACAAAGGCAGAAGGATAAAGAATCCTCCCAGGGAGAAGCTCCTGTATAAGGTACCCAGAGAAAGAGGAGTTTATGCTCTAAAGCCAGAAAGTCTATGTTCTGCTTTTAAAAGCAAAGCCAGTCAAGATGGTGGCTGCTGGTGTCAGAAAAGAGAAGCTTTGAATGACAATAATTATTCTTTTAAACTAGCTGAGTCACCTAGCCAGGACAGGGCTGATATACATGCTTTTAAATATTCTCCTAGCACTGCTAAGTTTGAATGCACAGCACCCACGTGTAGGGAAAGGTGGGGAGCTAATGAAAGCCCAGCACATGTTTGTTTTCCAAATGCAAACAAACCTGATAAGGAGCCTGAGATAGATAGGCTCAGTCAATACCTATTCACCGAGGGGACAGGAAGACAGCTCAATGAAGAAAAGTTTCATGCTGAATCACTTCTTAAAGAGTTCCAGGATTATTTAGAACAGAAGACGAGTTTTAACCACAGTGTTCCAGTTACTTGCTGTAAGGAAGAAAACTCTGTTCATAATTCTGTGTTTTCCCCTGCTGATGATGATGAGATGATGATGGACTGTTCTACCTGTTTAATTGATAGAGGCAATTAAGCAGAGAGAGGATTGTGCTGGTATATGAAGTAATATAACAGTGACGTAACTTTGACCGACACAAGAAAGCTTGTGGAGGGAAACTGAATTAGAGCACTACTAGTGATTGACAGAACCTGAGCATTATTAGTGAAGGACTTTTCTGTTATCAGCCTGTATGTTAAAAGCACATGAAAGGAATGTGAAGAAATACAGCATTTAAAGCCAGTCAGGCAAAGTTTCAGTTAATCCTGTTTTATTTGGTTTAAACTTCTGCACCGTCTGTAATCTTCTTTTGAACTGCACAATGGCAATATGAGCCACATGAAAATAAACCTCATGTAAATAAATAACTCTTGCCAGCCTTACTGCTCAAAGCATAACACAACTACAACTAACTGCCTCAAGGGCATAACAAGGCAACCCCTCCTTAACCCTCAAGGTTAAGGGGCGGGCGGTGTCATAGTACGTATGACCTAGATTGGCCACTGTTGGAAACAGGATACTGGACTTGATGGACCTTGGTCTGACCAAGTATGGCATATCTTATGTTCTTATGTTCTTATATGCAAACAGCCCAATTCCTAAACGTTTTTGCACGATCGAAACCCAGTGCAACTGCATTATTTCTTCATAGTTCTGATACAGAGCATAACTCTTGAAAGCTTGTCTAAAATATATTTAGTCTAATATCACCTGCAGCTTATTTGATGACTTTTATTTGAACATACTGGTTCTTAGAATATTTGACCGGTGATAGCTTTCTAACAAGGTTTCTAGTTGGATATTTATGCAGACTGTTCACGTAGTAATGCAAATCATTCTGACTGAAAGATGTACCAGTTTATATTAACACACAATCCTTCCTTTGAGTAGCTGTTAAGTTGGTTTTTGGTGCAAGTTACAATAATTTTGTGTGAGGGTTCTTCAGCTGCTAAACTGAGCATATCTGTTATATAACTTCACTTTTTTTTAGCATGAAGCTCCTACTGTCCAAATCTGTAGTGGGCAGCTAAAAGAGCAGCTTTCCTAACTGAGCAAAGCGGGTATCACTGTGTTCTGTGTCTTTCTATGTATTGCCTCTGTCCTTATTTTTATTGCCTTGTTCTTGAGTAGTTTGGAAAGGGAAGATTATGCAATTAAGATATCTTACAAACCTTTATTTTTTCTTATGCGATGGGCTGTTGTAAAATTATACAAAAGGGGTTGTCTGTGGGCAAAGTAACTTTCCTAAAGTGGAATAAAATTTAGCATTAAGGGAAAGGCCAGTTCTAGAGAAATGCCCCCCCCCCAAAAAAAAAAATGGCACATTGCATTTCAATAGAAGGAAGTGTTCAGCTTCAGCACCATCAGAAATATTGATACAGTGACACACACAAGTTAGGGAATTGCTGCTTTCAAACATCAGTAACGGGCAAAATAGTAGAAACCATTATAAAAGCAAAATTACTGAGCATGTAGATATCATGGTTGAATGGGAGAAAGCCAACATGGATTTAGCCAAGGGGAAGATCTTATCTTGCTAATTTGTGTTATATTTTTTGAAGGTGTGAATAGACAGGTAGATAAAGATGAGCCGGTGGATAGTGTATCTGGATTTTCAGAAAGCCTTTGCCTCCTATCCCATGACTTTTTAATTTCCCCAAGAGTCTCTCTCATCAATGTACTATTATGGATCAGCAGCTGGTTAAAAGATAGAAAACACAGTGGAGCTAAATGGCCTGTTTTCTCAATGGAGAAAGGTGAATAGTGGGGTACCCCAGGAATCTGCTGGGCCCAGTGCTCTTTAACATATTTATAAATGACATGGAAATAGGAATAATGAGTGAGGTAATCAGATCTGCAAATGACACAAAATTATTCAAAGTTCTTAACGCACAAGAGGATTGTTAAAAAAAAAAAAAAAAAAAATTGCAAGAGAGCCTTGATAATTTGGGAGACTGGGCGTCCAAATGGCAGATAGACAAGTGCAAAGTTATGCATTTAGGGAAAAACGACCCAAAATATTTACACAATGCAAGGTTCCACATTAGGAATCACCGCCCAGAGGAAGAGGATCTGGACATCAACGTGGATATGTTGAAACCCTCTGCCCAGTGTGCAGCAGCCGCCAAGAAAGCAAAAAGAATGCTAGAAATCATAAAGAAAGGAATGGAGAATAAAGCAAAGGATATTATGATGTGTCTGAATCACTCCATGGTGCAGTCACATCTTGAATATTGTCAATTCTGGTCACCATATTTTAAAAAGGATATAGTAGAATTAGAAAAGGTACAGAGAAGAACGACAAAAAATAGTAAAGGCGATGGAAGGATATCCCTACAAGGAAAGGCTTAAAAGGTTAGGGCTCTTCAACTTGGCTGATGGGAAATATGATAGAAGTCTATAAAATAATGAATGGAGTGGAATGGGTAAATGTAGATCAGTTTGTTCCTTCAAAAAGTAGAGACTAGAACACGCAATAAAGCTATAATATAGCACATTTAAGACTAATCAGAGAAAATATTTTTGCACTTAACACGTAATCAAACTCTGGAGTTCGTTACCAAAGGATGTAGTAAAAGTTGTTAGTGTAGCTGGATTTAAAAAAGGTTTGGACAACTTCTTGGAGGAAAAGTCCATAAACCATTATTAAAAAGGACCAGGGAAATCCACTACTTACCCATGGGACAAGCAGCATGGAATCCATATACCTTTTGGCAACCTGACAGGTACTTGTGACCTGGATTGGCCACATTTGGAAACAGGATACTGGGCTTGATGGACCCCTTGGTCTGACAGAGTATGGCTTATCTTACGTTCTAAACTCTTGCCTCTCTTCTGTACACCCCTGCTGCCACACTCCTGCCCCTGCAGGGCTGTCTCAGTAATTCAGATGTCATTTCTTATTTGTAAATTATGCTCTAAAACTTAGTGACTGAACTGTATAGCTCTCTTTCCTTATCGGCCCTCCAGTCCCGTCCCGAAACGTCTGGGGTTTAGTACCTCCTCTAGCAGCTTTGGAGACTGAGCACGTCATCGTTTTGATGACTCTGGTATAAATAGCCAAGGACCGCCTCCTCTCACCAGTAGTCTGTCTCCAAGCAGCTGGAGAGTTAATGAACCTGTAGCCCAGGACTCACTGGAGGACAGCTAAGGAGCTATAGTGTAAATATAGTTGATCCTTTCACAAGGAAATATAGCTAATTGAGGGATTTAGAAGCTGCAGGGATCTGGTCTGGTCTGCTCGCTCTCTCTCTCCGAATCTGTCACCCTCCCCCCCCCGCCACACCACCAGCACTACTCGATGAAAGTGCTTTGAGGAGGGGGTCGCTGCAGAGAATAGCCTCCTGGTTCCCAAACCCATGCTAATGGGTGAGGAACCGGTGGAAGGCTAAGGACTCCAGAGAACAGCTCCGTCTGAGGCAATCATCGAGGCGCTGAAAGCAGCAGCAGTTTTTCCCCCTCAACAGCGCTGAAGCCGTGATTATGGCTGAGCGCGCTGGGGAGAGCCGCGCCGGAGGAAAACAGCGGCATCGGGGAGTGCCGTCAGAGAAGGTAGGAGAGAGAGAGGATTGGGCAGTCTGCAGGCATTGGGAGAAAAGTCGTTTTTTGATGGGGCAAGCGTTGCCGTGCAGACCAAAGCCTGACCGCGTGGTTTTCACACAGAAAGAGGGGCTTAAAGATTTTTTTCTGTTGGGCCAGTAGTTTAGCTTCAGGTGTAGCGATAGCGGGGGGGGGCGCGACTTAGAATTACATTAAACTTTAGGTATAAAGGGTATTTCTTGTGTTTTTGATTAAGCTGTTTAAAAAAAAAAGGCTTTTATTAAGGTGTGTGCTGTACTATTTTTTTCTCATACGTATTGAACTTTAGTTGAGGGATTTTTGGTGTTAGAGGTTTTTTGGAGAGGAGTGCCTTCCAGGCCCCAGTGTCAGACATAGGCATTTGTAGAGGTTGCACCCAGGAGGCGGCCTCACTGGAACAAAGCTTAGAGGTAGGAGCTGAAGCTCAGAGGGGAACAGAACACAGGCCGATCGGAGACGGTGGTTCCGGCTGCTCCATTGCAGGAACCGGTGGCGGGACCCTCATCAGAGGTAGGGCCAGCTCCGCTTACCGGGGTTAAGTCACAGAGAGATTCTGACAATGTTTTCTCCTGACTTTTTTATTGCTCCACCAAGCGTTTTGCTTGAGACAGCGGGGATCGGAGGGTGGCCTCGCAGAGGGGGAACAGAAAAACAAGCGGCCGGGTTCCCCAGTTAGTGTTGGGGCAGGCAGTGTTCCCACTAAAAAGTCAAGGCGCCTGGGAGAAGAGCTAGAACGATTGGAGCTTCTAGACGCTTTAGAGGCTACTGAGGACAATCAAGAATTTGATGTGGAAGAAGATTTGGAAGAAGGTGAACTTGCGGAGCCAGAGGAGCAAGCCAGGGTGGTTAGTGTGTTCAGGCGGGAAGAGTTGCCCACGCTCATTGCAGAGATGCTTAAGGCATTAAGCTTGCCTTCTACTGTTCCATCGGAGGAGGCTGCATTAGAGGATCCATTGTTGCAGGCCTTCCGCAAAACACAAAAGGTGTTCCCAATTCACAGAGTAGTGCGGGACATGATTCAACAGGAATGGGATATGCCAGAGGCAGGTCTCAAGCTTCTAGAGCTATGGCTTGCCTCTATCCCTTGTCTGATCAGGATTGGGAGCTGTTTCGCTCTCCAAAGGTCGATGCCGCAGTTTCGGCGGTCACCAAGAAGACGACAATCCCGGTGGAAGATAGTGCGGCTCTTAAAGATGTCCAGGATAAGAAATTGGACAGGTGGTTGAAGCAAGTGTTTGACATCAGTGCCCTTTCGATGCAGGCCTCTATCTCGGGAGCATGTGTGGCTAGAGCTTGCCTTCGTTGGTCACAGCGCGTTAAAATGGATCAGGCGGTAGAACAAACAGATGAGGTGGCTCGGTTGGAGTCCGGGGCGGCCTATCTTGCGGATATTCATTATGACCTTATCTGAGGGTTAGCAAAGAGCATGGCCTCGGTATTGGCAGCCGAGGCATTATTTGTGGCTACGAAACTGGGCGGCTGACACGTCCTCGAAAGCTTGTCTGAGTAAGCTTCCTTTCAGAGGTAAGCTTCTGTTTGGCGAGGACTTAGACAAGCTGGTAAAGGATCTGGGAGAGTCCAAGGGGGAGCGTCTTCCAGAGGATAAACAGAAGCAGAGTAGGCCCATTACAATGCCAAAGGGACAGCAAAAGGGAGTTCTGTCGGTTTAGATCCCCTCGCTTTGGTCAATATCAGCGGGGTCGGTTTCCCGCAAGGAATCAAGGGTTTCATGGGCAGGCAGAGGGTTCACTTCTCCCGCATCCTCAAACATTAGAAAGTCACAATGAAGTGAGTTGGGCCAAGGTGGATCTGGAACCCGTAGGAGGGCGGCTACAGGATTTTTATCCAGCCTGGGTCCAAATCACGTCAAATCAGTGGGTGTTGGAGGTGATTCGAAAGGGCTATGCTCTAGAGTTCCAACATCCGGTGGTCAGTTCGTTCGTTCAGTCACCTTGCAAGGCGCAGGCCAAGTGAGTGGCGGTTCAGCAGACCTTGGACAGACTCTTACATCTCAACGCAGTAGTGCCGGCGCCACCTGATCAGTACGGTTGCAGTTGATACTCCATATATATTGTGGTTCCGAAAAAGGAGGGCATCTTTCGGCCCATTTTAGATCTAAAGCGGGTAAATCGCTGTCTTCGGGTGATGCATTTTTATATGGAAACCCTGCGGTCGGTGATAGTGGCGGTCAGAAAGGGAGAGTTTCTTAGGTCCTTGGACTTGTCAGAGGCTTATCTTCACATTCCAATCCGTCACGAGCACCAGCAATTCCTAAGATTTGCAGTACCAATGGGTCACTTTCAGTTTCGAGCGTTACTGTTTGGCCTGGCTACGGCACCGCGGACGTTTACAAAGATAATGGTGATAGTGACAGCGGCACTGCGCAAAGAGGGAGTTCTGGTCCATCCCTGTTTGGACGACTGGTTGATACGTGCAAAGTCGAGGACCGAGAGCGAGGCGGCCACGGCCCAGGTAGTGCAGTTTCTGCAGAACCTAGGTTGGGTGTTCAATTTTCCCAAGAGCAGATTGGTACCATCGCAGAGCCTCTATTATCTGGGAGCTCGCTTCGACGTGTTAAAATGAAGGGTGTTTCTGCCAGAGGGTGAAGCGCAGGGATTGCAAACTCTAGTACGCAGATTTATCTACAGCAGGGCTCCTATGGTGTGGCAGTATCTGCAGCTTCTAGGAACTATGGCTGCCACGCTCAAACTTGTCCCGTGGACAAGGGCCTATATTGGGCCCTTACAAAGGGCGTTGCTTCACAGATGGTCACACCAGTCGTACTCGCTGTCTCAAAGGCTCCTCTGTCCAGCGGAAGTGCGAGTAGCCCTTCGGTGGTGGCTTGAGCTGGGCTATCTGGAGAAGGGAATGCCGTTAGAATCCCCATTCTTGAACCCATTGACAACGGATGCCAGTCTGTGAGGATGGGGGAGCGCATTTTGAGGGACAGTTGGCACAGGGACAATGGAGCTCCCTGGAGAAGGAGTAGTCCATAAACTGGCTAGAGATGAGAGCGGTCCTTTTGGCACTCCAGGTGTTTCAGACTTGGGTGCAGGGAAAGGCGATTCAAGTTCTTTCCGACAGTGCAGCGACGGTAGCATATGTCAATCGGCAGGGAGGCATGAGAAGTGTGCAGTTGGAAAAGGAAGCCAATCAGCTTGGGCCGAGAGAAATCTGCTCGCTCTGTCAGGACATGTGGCAGGAGTGGACAACGTGCAGGCCGATTTAAGTCGCCATCGAGTGGACCCCGGAGAATGGGTTCTTCAGCCAAAGGTGTTTTCACAGATAGTGCAACGCTGGGGGACGCCCATAATGGACCTTATGGCGACGTTCAAGTCGGCAAAGGCCAGTCTGTTCTTCAGCAGAAGACAGGAACAGATGTCGGAAGGCTTCGATGCAGTGGTGGCCGAAGGAAGGTCTCCTGTACGTATTTCCACCATGGGCCTTAATAGGTCAGGTGGTTACAGCGAATAGAGCAGCATCAAGGTCTGGTGATCCTGATAGCGCCAGACTGGCCAAGGAGGCCGTGGTATGCGGATCTAGTTCGCATCCTGGTGGACTGGCCATGGCGCCTTCCGTTCCGAACAGATCGGTTACTTCAGGGGCCGCTTTGCATGCCTCAAGTGGATCGGTTCTCGCTTACGGCCTGGCTCTTGAAAGGGCAAGATTGAGATCCAGGGTTTATTCCGCAGCGGTGATTTCCACCTTGTTGAAGGCCAGGCGACGGTCTACTTCATTGACGTATGTTCGTGTGGCATATTTTCAAGGCATGGTGTACTGACAGACATTTTCAAGCTTCAAAAGCTTCAATATCACAGATTTCTTTCCTACAAGACAGGTTTGATAAAGGTTTGCCGGCTAGTTCTCTGAGGGTGCAGTTGGCAGCGCTGTCCTGTTATCGCGGGAAGGTGCAAGGTGAAGTGTTGGCGCATCCGGATATAAAAAGGTTTTTAAGAGTGGTATTGCTCTTGAGGCCGCCTTGTAGAGTGGCAGTGCCAACGTGGGATCTCAATTTGGTGTTAGAAACGTTGATCTGAGAACCTTTTGAGTCTTTGAGGAAGGCCTCTCTTAAAGATCTTACCCTTAAAACAGTGTTTTTAGTAGCTATTTGCTCCACTAGGCGGATTTCAGAGTTACAGGCTTTGTCATGTCGTGAGCCCTTCCTGTCCTTTTCCAAACAGAAAGTTGTTTTGAGACCGGTGCCATCTTTTCTGCCCAAGGTGGTATTGGTCTTTCATATGAATCAGGTAGTTTCGTTACCGGTTTTCCAGGGCGGTGGCGACTCTAACGGGAAGTTACAGCTCTTGGATGTGCGATGCACTCTTAGGAAGTATCTGGAGATTATGGCCTCTTTCCCCAAATCGGATAGATTGTTTGTGGTGTTTGGGCGGCCAAACAAAGGGCAGGCGGCGGCTAAATCCTCTATTTCCAGATGGCTCAAAGAGACGATAGCATCAGCATACCTGTTGAAGGGAAAGTCCGTTCCGGAAGGGCTGAGGGCGCATTCAACAAGGTTGCAGGCGGCTTCGTGGGCGGAGTATAGTTTGACGGCCAGTGAGATTTGTAAGACGGAAACTTGGTCAACATTGAATTCTTTTGTCAAACATTACTGTTTAGAAGTTCAGGTGGCAGGAGATGCCTGTTTTGGATCGGCAGTGCTTCAGGCTGGTCTGGCAGGTCCCTCCCGTTAATCTTTACTACTCTGTTACCTCTCCAGAGGTTCCGGGACTGGACTGGAGGGCTGATAAGGAAGGTGAAATTAGACTTACCTGCTAATTGTTGTTCCTTGAGGAACTCCAGTCCAGTCCTGGATCCCATCCTGATGAGACACTAGCCTGAAGCGGAGTGTCGCTAAAAGTACATTAAATATTTCGTTTCTTAGGGTAATCAGTTTCTACTGGGAAAGATAGCGTTCAGGGAGTTAGCAGAAGAGGTTTGATCCACTGACTTCTTTAAAAGGGAGGCAGGGGGAGCAGATCTGGAGAGAAGGTAGTGTTCTTTCTTCGTAAACTAGAAAGTTCTTTTTTATACTTATCGTAGGAATAGTCAGTTGAAGAATTTGAATATATTTTTATATAATAGATGTTAACTACTTATTTGGCCTCCTGTGTAGTCTGCTTTGTCAATAGGTACTGGTGAGAGGATGCGGTCCTTGGCTTTTTATACCAGAGTCATCAAAAAGATGACATGCTCAGTCTCCAAAGCTGCTGGAGGAGGTACTAAACCCCAGAGGTTCCGGGACTGGAGTGGAGTTCCTCAAGGAACAGCAATTAGCAGGTAAGTCTAATTTCACCTTATGGTTGCCATGTACAGTGTATTCAAGTGATTGAATTATGTAGTTTGCTGCTGGTTTCTTTGTGTATTGCCAACTAGTGGTGTATAACACAGCAATATGTTTTGCCATAGAATAGTGGCACCTGTGATAGAACTGTAAAATCCCTCCTTTGAAATCAGTCGACAGTGACATCTAATGGTTTACTATATAATCACGTTTTAAGCCCCATGTTGCATAGTGGTTTGTACGAATGGGCAGACTAGATAGGGCCATATGGTGTTTGCCCCCAATTTCTATATGAGAGAAATTGGGATCTTTACAAATTCCCCATTATTTTACAAAAGACTTTGTCAAACATGGAGCTTTTTGTAAAATACATATAAAGATATTGACATCTTCAGCAAAAGCAGAGATGATCATATATCCTGCATACACACAAAGAGCAACACCGCTCAGTATTTTTCATGTGTAGATGCCAGGGATTATACGTGGCAATGTCATTTGTTTTTGGATTTTGTTTTTTAACATTTCCACGTAATAGTTAGTTATAAAATGGGAAATACACAGGTACATTTTTGGTCTGCCCCACAATACCACATCTCTTTAGAGGTTTGTGTACCAGCAGGCCACTTCAGCCTCTTATGGGGCCCTTGGCAAACTCTTGAGAATGCACCCCCCCCCCCCAAAGCAGCACAGTCACTGGTTCTGTTCCTAGCTTCTGCTCTCTGACTATAAGAGAAGTGAGTGGCGCTTTAGTGAACAGACCAGCAGTAAGAAGTTGTTGGTCTGTTCACTAAAGCACTGTTCACGTCTCTTGCAAGCAGGGGTCCGGGCAGCTGCAGGGGTCCGGGCAGCTGCCCCTTTCACCCATAGGTAAAAGCAGCCCTGTGTGCCAGCTTTTCTACATGTGCAAATAGTAGCATTTCAGAATCACCATTTATACTTGTAGCCAATCTACACGTGTAAATTCTGCGATTTCCATGGTAAAAGCTATGCAAAGCTTCTAAAATGACCAGCCTACATCAGCAGAATGTTTGAGTACTGCCTCATTAATACTGCTTCACCCCTCTCCTCTCTAGGATGCACTGACACACACAAAATAAGCCATGTTCTGCATGCTTTCCCAAGTTGTTTAGCCTTTGTTTATCAAAGAAAACTACGGGTTTCTCAGAGTAAATAACCAAACAATGCAAACAAATTACTCTATTTTCTCACCTAAAAAATACAAAACTTTCTTTTTTCTTTTTTATGTTTTATGGGAACAGGTCTCAGACTTTAGTCAGGTAGGGTGGAACCCAGGAGGTATACCTCTGCTGTGGTTCCTTAACCCCTTCTTTGCATCAAGGACCCTTATGTTCCCGTTTTATCAAAAAGACTTACGGTAATGATATCAGGAATGATGATTACGAGTGTTATCTTGACAAAAATAGACCAATATATCTCTTCTCTCTTAGCTGTTCATTCCATCTGGGCAATGTCACCAATTAATATTCATATGTTTATGGTCTATTTTACTCATAACTCTATGTGATGCTGGCACGATGAAATTCGGCTCAAACAAGACTTATCTGCAATCCCAACGCCAATCCGGCGCGCTCATGCGTTTCACTGCATAAGCAGTTTCATCAGGGGATCCGACTTGAATGCTGTACCAGGTAAAGATATCTCCATGCAGCCTCAAAATTTTCTTGCGCTATTCTGTTGCTCAAAGGATTCTAAAATCAAACAATTTAAATAAATTCAGTATTTTTTAATATCTGTGGAAAAGATCACTTCTTTAAAAAAAAGTTCCATTCCTACCAATTCCTTCTTCTTCGCGGCTCCATTATCTTCGAAAAAACGCCACGCATGCGTGGTTACTATATCCCGGCTCTATTTCTATGTTACTGCTGCTTACGTCTCTGGTAAGGTTGATCAATGAATGAAAAAAGGCAACCAATAGAAATGTTCCTATTAGGAGATTACGTCACTAACTTGAACCTCATTTGTCACTAACTTGAACCTCATTTGTCACTAACTTAGATCTCATTTGCCATTACTATAGCTGACTTAATAGTTTATTACAATGCACGTTGCAAAAGATTCACTACGTTTATAGCCAATGTAATATCTTTCTTTCTTTATGCTTCCGCATATGGCCTGACATTTAGATACAAACAGTGCAATCAATTTGAGCATTCAAACCCCCCGGATAGACCGTGCCCAAAGTGTATATCCATCGTTGTTCTACCGTCAGCAAGTGTTGCTCTCTTGTAACTTTGTCACTCGAGCTCGGTTTAATCATAGAGATAATTTATTATCTTCTAGGGGAATGAGCACTATTCAAAATGATTCGCAAGTGAACCTGATCACAAGATATTCAGTTTTTAGTGGGAGTCTTCAAAAAATTCCCAAGCGCCATTCTAATATATTGCAGGGCATTCCAGGTTTAGAGTGTAAAACAGTCCGCTGCGTGTGGCAGCGACATAAGAATCTCAAAGAATTACTTAGCCCTACAGTATTGTGGCCGCTTTCTCAGGCCGGTTCTCCTGTGAAAAAGGGACATGCAAAATGTGGAGAGTGCAACATCTGTGCAGTAACAGTGGAAATATCTGAATTTGTTTATTATGACACTCAATATATGTTGAGGAACTTTACCACTTGTGGCTCTAGTTATGTAGTTTATGCCCTCCGATGTCCGTGTTCTTTACTCTACATTGGTAAGACCATTCGTCCTTTGAGAGTTCGTATTAATGAGCACCGCAGCAAGTTACGTTGCCAGAAAAGAGAGGCACCGATAGTGTCTCACTGTTTGGACCATTCTCATAGTTTTGAACAGCTCCAGGTTTTTTGTGTGGATCATATATTGGCAGGTTCTGCCAAAGTTACAAGAGGGCAACACTTGCTGACGG
Source organism: Ichthyophis bannanicus (assembly GCA_033557465.1). Classification (NCBI taxonomy): domain Eukaryota; kingdom Metazoa; phylum Chordata; class Amphibia; order Gymnophiona; family Ichthyophiidae; genus Ichthyophis; species Ichthyophis bannanicus. The sequence goes on from CM066044.1 coordinate 158,189,734, forward strand.
TAGAACAACGATGGATATACACTTTGGGCACGGTCTATCCGGGGGGTTTGAATGCTCAAATTGATTGGACTGTTTGTATCTAAATGTCAGGCCATATGCGAAAGCATAAAGAAAGAAAGATATTACATTGGCTATAAACGTAGTGAATCTTTTGCAACGTGCATTGTAATAAACTATTAAGTCAGCTATAGTAATGGCAAATGAGATCTAAGTTAGTGACATGAGGTTCAAGTTAGTGACGTAATCTCCTAATAGGAACATTTCTATTGGTTGCCTTTTTTCATTCATTGATCAACCTTACCAGAGACGTAAGCAGCAGTAACATAGAAATAGAGCCGGGATATAGTAACCACGCATATGTGGCGTTTTTTCAAAGATAATGGAGCCGCGAAGAAGAAGGAATTGGTAGGAATGGAACTTTTTTTAAAGAAGTGATCTTTTCCACAGATATTAAAAAATACTGAATTTATTTAAATTGTTTGATTTTAGAATCCTTTGAGCAGCAGAATAGCACAAGAAAATTTTGAGGCTGCATGGAGATATCTTTACCTGGTACAGCATTCAAGTCGGATCCCCTGATGAAACTGCTTATGCAGTGAAACGCATGAGCGCGCCGGATTGGCGTTGGGATTGCAGATAAGTCTTGTTTGTGCCGAATTTCATCGTGCCAGCATCTCATAGAGTTATGAGTAAAATAGACCATAAACATATGAATATTAATTGGTGACATTGCCCAGATGGAATGAACAGCTAAGAGAGAAGAGATGTATTGGTCTATTTTTGTCAAGATAACACTCGTAATCATCATTCCTGATATCATTACCATAAGTCTTTTTGATAAAATGGGAACATAAGGGTCCTTGATGCAAAGAAGGGGTTAAGGAACCACTGCAGAGGTATACCTCCTGGGTTCCACCCTACCTGACTAAAGTCTGAGACCTGTTCCCATAAAACATAAAAAAGAAAAAAGAAAGTTTTGTATATTTTAGGTGAGAAAATAGAGTAATTTTTTTGCATTGTTTAGCCTTTGTTTATTGCAAAGCCTAGAAAATCTTGGTATTTTGAAGACCAGAGGTTTCTCCATTTTTTTTTTGTATTTACACGAGACAGGGTTATCTGAGGAGCAGGATAAAATCAGTCACACACTGGTGAATGATGTTATCCAATAGCACTGACCCCACTCTGAGCACAAAAAGACAAGCTTCTCTCCAAGCATGTGCACAGATTGCAGTGCAGCAGCTGCTTCTTTGTCCCCTTAGTGTTAAAGCTAGCATCCAGTTGTGGAGCATTCTCTGTTCAAAATAGCCTGCTATCCTCTCTGGTATTGCAGAATGGATGAAAGAGCACTGCTTCAGCCGCCTCTTTCTTTTTTTCTGTGGGGCCCATTCCCTCTTTTCCCACCTTCTATTCCTCTCCACACAGAGGTTCAACCTTGCAGCTGCAGTCTTCATAATGGTGCACCGGCCCCCAGCTTTCAAAAATGCTTAGGCTGAAATGTCACCTGATGGCCACATATATGAAGCACTTCTGCTTTTGAAAGGTTCGAATGATGCCGACGCCAAGGAGGATCTTGTTGAAATGAAAATACCTGAACGGCATGAATAGCGTGGATGTTGAATGCTGTTCGCCACATCAACTTTGAGAGATGGAAGATATCCTTGTAGTGTCAAGGAAAGCCTCACCTAGGAAGTTACCTGGTTCAAATTAAAATGGTACTTAGGGAGCAACCGAATGGTGCAACTATATCAGATCTCCTGTGATACTTCTCATCTCTGTCCTTCTTAAAACCTCATCAGTATTTTATTTATTTATTTACATTCTCTTATATACCGCACTATTCTGCATCAGTGTGGTTTACATTGAACAAACTGAAATTACATTGAACAGGGCATTATAACTTGGAGATAACTATTTTTACAGGGAACATGGGCTATGGAGGGTTAAGTGGCTTGCCCAAGACCACAAGGAGCACCTGTGGGACTAGAAACCCCAGTCCTTCCGGCCCAAGGTTGCTGTCCTTCAGTGGGATTTGAACCCCCGACCTTCCAGCCTGAAGTACCTTGCCCCAACCACTAGGCCACTCCTCCACTCCTTAGAACTTTAAAACCTCATCAGTGAAGGTGGAGGGAAGCTAATATTATACTAATCTCCTGATTCATGAAGAGTGTCTGGCACTCAGTGACCATTTAGGAAATCACTAATTTCATGAAACATAAAATGTCGTTCTGGCTCAGCTCATGAAGCCCCTGTTCAAACAAATGGGCTCTGAAGACCTAAAGTTCTAGCTTGAAAATTGCTGCTTTTAAGTGGCAATCACTTCAACCTAACGAGCAAGTGAACTTCAGGCCAAGGTGGTACATACTTTGTGCCTGACGTTTTCTCAACAAGGTAGTTCTCTGGATACACCTAAAGTTTCTGCTGAAAGATTTACTATGTTCTACATCGGTTAGTTCATTGTAACTGCCTGTGTTTTTTTTCAAAACTGAATACTAATAAGGGAGAATGAGCACTTTGCATGCTGGCTTGTAGACTGTCTTTGGTCTTCCCCCAAAGAGCACAGCCACACCGTAGGTGCTTTCTGGCCTTCAATCTGAGCGAATCAAGCTGTGTCTAAAGCATTTCTCTGGAGAGAATACAACTTGGACATAGTATCTTCAGTTGCTGACCTCATCTTGATGCCAGTCGAAATTGTAAAGTGGCAACCTGGTCTTTGTTTTACACTTTTAACTCACACTGCTGTTTAGACAGCTTGTTTTAGTGTTCCTTCAGCCAGTCATGTTAGGACTCTTCTACTACGCTGGACAACAAAAATTTTGCTTCCTGAACACTTTTGTGTGTATCTTATGGATTTTGGATTGCTGATTACGAAAATCACCTTAATTTTCCTATTGCGCATCACTTTTTTTTTTTGCAATCTCCTATTTTTGTGATTTCCTTGCATATTTTAAATCTATTCATATGTTGCCTAGAAAGTAAGCTGTTTAGTCCAGGCATGCCTGGACATACGCTCAGTGCAGGCTCAAAGCGTACAGTGGGAAAGCTATTGCTCAGGAACATGTGGCATGCTTAGGATGGATGCTGGCAGTATGGGCTATAAAAGCAGCTTTCATACACAGATGCTATGCATGACGTTGATATCAGTTTGTGTACTTAACAATGGCATTTACATGTAAGCTGCTTGTCTAAACGACAATTTGTTACAACAGAAGCGTCTTGTCAATGTTGCAACAGCCATGATACATTCTGTTTCATTTGTGGTGAGTGTGCAGTTAAGCCTCAAAAACGCAGCATGACTGCACTTATTAAGAGAGCATATGAGCTCTACTTCAGTTGCAAAGTTGGCAATCAAGACAAATCCTGTGCTCTTCACATTTGCTGTGCAACATGTGCTCTCCACTCAGAGCTTGGCTCAGATGTACTCTGAAGTCCGTGCTGTTTACAGTCCCGATGATATGGCACGAACAGAAGGATCACGTGATGTGCAATATGTCAGCAGCATCATGCGATTAAACTTGCCAAATTCAGTCAGTTTAATTTCATGTTCTCCATATTCCTACGTGATAGTCTGAAGTTATTTGTGTTCAGCTTGAAGCTGTCTATTATAATCACCAAAACCTTTTCAGAAAGCAAAACATTTGAACAACTTTGTCCAGTGCTATTAACAGACATCCTTCCCTGTCTCTCTTCTCCAGGTTGCCCCTAAAATGTGGTAAGGTAGGACAAGAGGGCAACCCTCTGTTTGGAATTCCTTACTGATGTGTCATCTTGATGGAGAAAGCAAGGCTGCGTATGTGTGCAAAAAAAAAAAAAGCAACGTGTGCCTTCAAGTCTATGCTGACTTCTGGCAACCCAGCAGCTCCTGGGTTTTCTTGGCAGTGTGACCGGAAGATTGCCAGGCCTTTCTTCCGAGGTAGTGGAGGGTTAAGTGACTTTCCCAAGACCACAAGGAATACTAATGGGAATCGAAGCCTGGTCTCTTGATTACCAAGCCAATGCTGTAACCATTAGGTAGAGAGCAGGATATATCCTATCCATACCCATCCAGTTCATGAAGAAGTTCTATGTAGAAAAGTTTTATTATGAACTGAGGAGCAAGACATTGGATGAAAGCACCCATGCATGGCTTGGAAAGTCTCTGGTCTTTGAGCTCAGAGAGCACGGGCTCCATATCTGTGCTGTCAGGTGACACCATCTTCTGATGTGTCTGATTTTATCCTGTTGTCTACAGAAAACTCCCCATTACAGGTAGGCTACTTTTCTTTGTGTTGACTGAATTTTAAAAAGGGTGTTTTTTTTCTGGGTGATTATTCTTGCAGTTTGCAAAATGCCATCTCCTGACTCTAAAGCCTTCACAAGTTTTGTTTAGGCATATTCTTTTTTTGGTATGTTCTCCCCCTTTCTCCAGGACCAAGCAGGAAGTCAGTCCTCACATATGGGTGTCATCGGCGCCGATGAAGCCCCAGCAGAGCATTTCCCCAGCTTTCTATGAAAGCCTTTGGGAATGCAGGCACGCATGCGTGGTTCCCTTCCCGCCTAAAGGTGCCATCTTACCTCAGTCTCTTTTTTTTCCGAGAAGCCCACCGGACGTGTGTCCTGTCATCCCGCATAAAAGTTGATTTTTTTTCAGCGATCCTCACTGTTTTTTCTCCCGGTTCGACGCCGGTTCCCCTCCCGCCGGGTTCGGTACACCGGTATCGAGCCCAATTCTTCTTTTTCGGTTTTTGCCCTTCGTGGCTGGCGTTCGCGCCCTTTTTTGCTTTTTCCCTGGAAGGCCGGTCCTTTGACCTCGCGGGGACTCTTTTTTCCCCGATGGCTTCCAGCGGTTTCAAGAAGTGTGAAATTAATGTCTCTCACCGACACACACGACTGCTGCCTTCGGTGCCTCGGTCCTGATCACAACCCTAAGTCGTGTGGACCATGTGGGAAGATGTCTTCCAAGGCACCCCGAAGTCGCCAGAAGCAGAAAGAAAGGCTTTTCTCGGACTCAGCCTCCGGCCGGGCCCGGACCTCGTCTGAGGCCTCGACATCTCGGGATTCGGATCCCGAGTGTCGTCGGAGCTCCTCGGACAGGGGGTCCCCCGACAGGGAATGCAAGAGGAAGAAGCGACTTGCGAGGGCGTCGTTGTCGGAGGTCCTTGGCTCCTCGAGGGCCAGGTCTAAGACCCCCGACCGTCGCCCCGGGCCCGTGGAACAAGAGAAGCCTGCCAAAGTTCCTCGTGTGGAGCCGGAGTCTGCTGGACACGCAAGCCCCGTAGTCCTCGAGGACTCTCCTCCCAGAGAGCCGACGTCGGGCCCGGTGCCGGGGCCCGAACGATGGCCGGGGCCCGCGGGGCTGCGTCTCCCGAGCTGAGTCTCAGGATGACAGCCTTGGAGAGCACTGCCTTCATGGAGCAGCGGCACTGATCTGGCAAATGGCGCATCTGCCCCGACCACGGGACATCGACTTCGAAGTCGACCCCGGAGACCGAGCCGATACTTGAGTCCCTCATGGCTCAAAGTCGACCTCGTTGCAGTCTCCCTCGACCTCCCGCTCGGGACCGAGGGCGTCGACGCCGGTGCCTCCGGCGTCGGGGCGGGTGCTCCAGGGCCCCGTGGGGTCGGACCCTGACTCCTTGTCGGACGAGTCTGCCTGGGAGATGGAGGATGAGGAGTCCCCCGATACGTTCAAGACTCGGTGCGTCCCGTCGGACTCACCGCAGTCTGAGCCCCAGAGTAGATCCCCTCTGGAGGATACTCTGTTCTCAGAGTTCGTCCGGGATATGGCCACTGCCTTGGCTATTCCGGCGGATCCTGAGGAAGAGCTCGAGGCCCTGCAGTATGACTCTCCACCGGAGGAGGCCTTTACTGTCCCGGTTCCTCCGATGCTGGAACAGCTCCTCTTCAGGATGTGGGAGGCACCGATTTTAAGCAAGCGAGTCGACTCGATCTATCGACTCAGGAAGAGCCCTGGCTTTCAGAAGGCACAGCTACCACACCATTCCATGGTTGTGGAATCGGCCATGCATCGTCTGAAGAGCCAGAAGATGCACTCTGCAGTGCCCCCCGGCAGGGAGGCCCGGAATCTCAATGGCATCGGTAGAAAGTGCTTCCAGGGCTCGATGCTTGCTTGCCGTGTCCAGTCTTACCAGCTGTACATGGGCATGTACTTGCGGAAACTGGCCAAGGAGTTGGCCGGGTTCTCTGCTGGTCTCTCCAGGGAACCCTTGCAGAGATTCAAGTCCTTGTCCTTGGGGATTCGGGACTGCTCGAAGTTTATGTCCCGTACCGCCTACGATGGCTTCGAGGCTTCGGCCCGAGTTGCGGCAGCCGGCATCGCGGCTCGACGCCAGGCATGGCTGCAGTCATCGGACCTCGAGCCATGGGTTCAGGACAAGTTGGTCGATGTCCCTTGCCGAGGTGAAAACCTTTTTGGCAAGCCCATGACTGAGAAGGCCGCCCAGCTCGAAACAGAGCACCTTACACGGACAAGGCTGTCTAGGAAGACCTCTGCCCCTTCTCATAAAAAGAAGGGCTCAGGTAAAAAGCCCTTTTACCCGAGGAAGGGCACTGCCTACAAACAGTACCCTCAATATCAGGCTGCCCAAGCTGCACCCCAGGGTCAGCAAGCCAAGGGACAGGGTAATGGGCCCCGTAGGCAGAGGACCCCCAAGCCTCCAGCCCCTGCTCACACTCAGATGGGTGGGGGTTTTTGACTCCTTGAGCGTAGCCTCTCCATCCCTGCTCTCCCAACACTGCACAGGAGGTCGCCTCGCCCTCTTTGCCTGCCAGTGGCCCCTCATCACCGGGGACAGTTGGGTGTTGGACATAGTCCACAGGGGCTATGCACTGCATGTTCACCAACTGCCTCCTTACTTTCCAGGGGAGCCTCCAAGGCCTCCCCTGCACACAGACCTTCTCCTTCAAGAGCTTCAAGGTCTGTTGGTGGACAGGGCGGTGGAGCCTGTGCCTCCCCACTTGCAAGGTCACGGATTCTACTCCAGGTATTTTCTGGTGCCAAAAAGAAACCGGTGGCCTTTGACCCATTCTGGGACCTCAGGAACCTCAACAAGTTCCTAGAGAAAGAAAAGTTCAAGATGCTTACTCTTGGAACACTTCTGCCCTACCTTCAGCAGGGAGATTGGCTGTGCTCCTTAGATTTAAAGGATGCGTACACTCACATCCTCATTCATCCAGACCACAGAAAGTACCTCAGGTTCATTGTGGGAGGGAAACCATTATCAGTACAGCGTGCTGCCTTTTGGCCTCACCTCCACTCCCAGGGTCTTTACCAAATGCTTGGCAGTGGTGGCGGCCTACCTGAGAAATCAGGGAATCTTTGTCTTCCCCTATCTGGACGACTGGCTCATCAGGGGTCAGACGTGCCAGGAGGCCAGACAAGCCACCCTCAGAACTATTGCTCTTCTTCAAAGCCTGGGGTTTGTCATAAACTTCGCAAAGTCCACTTTGCTCCCCTCCCGGAACTTGGAGTCCATAGGAACAAGGCTGGACTCCCTGCTGGCAAAGGCTTTCTTGCCAGAAGACAGGGCCCAAAGGCAAATCAGTTTCTCAGTAGGTCATTGGTCTCCGCCAGACTCTGCCTGAGGCTGCTTGGCCACATGACTTCGACAGTACATGTGACCCCCAATGCCAGGCTCCATATGAGGCCTGCACAGTGGTGCCTTCGGACTCAGTGGTTCACAGGCCACCGGCAGCCTCAGAGACAGGATAAGGGTGTCCAGACAAATTTCTGAACTCCCTCAACTGGTGGCTGCACCCACCCAATCTACTGAAGGGGTGCCTTTTCAGATTCCTGGGTACACGGTGGTACTGACCACAGACGCACTCTCTGCAGGGCTGAGGAGCTCATTGTCTAGGGCAAGTGCACCCAGGGCCTGTGGTCTCCTTGGGAAGCTGCACAGCAGATCAATCTCCTCGAAACTCCGAGCTATTCGATTAGAACTCAAAGCTTTCTCTCCTACCCTGGCTCATCAATCTGTCCTGGTTCAGACAGACCACCAAGTAGCCATGTTTTATGTGAACAAACAGGGCGGGACTGGGTCCAGAATCCTTTGTCGGGAGGCTCAGGATCTTTGTTCATTTGCCCTCCAGCACAACATGCTCCTCAAGGCTGTGTACCTTCCAGGCCAGGACAACTACCTGGCCGACAGATTAAGCAGAATTCTGCAGCCCCACGAGTGGCAGCTGCATCCTTCAGTAGTTCAGAAGGTCTTCCTAAAATGGGGTTTCCCTTTGGTAGATCTCTTTGCCAGCCCAATGAACAAGCAACTGCCAAAGTTCTGCTTCAGGCAACCGCATCCTCTGAGAATAGCAGCAGATGCTTTTCTGATTTCATGGTCTCAGGGCCTCCTATATGCGTTTCCTCCCACGCCCTTGGTGGCCCGAACTCTCTTCAAGATTCTTCAGGACAAGGCCTCGGTCCTGCTGGTGGCTCCCAGTTGGCCGAGACAGCCTTGGTTTCCTCTTCTGCTTCAACTGGCGGTGGATCCCCCACTGCCTCTGGGGTTGCAACCCGACCTTCTCTCACAGGAGCAAGGTTCCCTTCTGCACCTCAATCTCAAAGCTCTCAATTTGATGGCCTGGAGGCTGCAAGGGTAGTTTTGGCTCCCTGGGGCCTACCTCAGGAAGTTGAGGAGGTTGTCCTAGCCTCTAGGAAACAGTCCACTAGAAAACCTATGCTCTCAAATGGAAAAGGTTTTCTGTGGTGGTGTCAGCTACTACAGAGAATCCTTTCTCCTGTACTGTGCCAGTAGTGCTTCAGTACTTACTGCACTTATCAAATCAGGGACTTAAGTCCAATTCTGTTCGAGTCCACCTCTCAGCTCTAGCAGCTCACCACTCACTGGTGGAGGGACATTCTCTGTCAGGTCACCCCTTAGTGTCCTGCTTTCTCATGGGGCCTTGCTTTTGCTCAAGCCCCAATCCGTCGTCCTGCCCCTGAGGGGGAGTTGAATGTGGGCTTGCAGCAACTGATCGCCCCCTTTTGAGCAGATAGGTACTTGTCCACTACGCTTCCTATCCTGGAAGAACCCTCTCTCTGAGCGATAGCCCTTACCTTGGCTAGAGGCGGAGTGAGTGAGCTTCAGGCCCGGTCTGTGATAGGCCTTATACCAGGATTTATAGGAAACAGGGTAGTCCTCAGGACTCATCCAAAAGTTCCTCCGCATAGGTTGTCTCTCTTTTCCCACCCAATCAGGAGGTGGTTCTTCCAACATCTTCCCTAGGCCTCATGAAGGCCAGCCCTGGCTGAAGCAGTCCTGCATACCCTGGACTGTAGGAGGGCCTTATCCTTCTACCTTGACCGTACGCAGGGGCATAGGAGGGCTACATCAGCATCTTCGTATCCTTTGACCCTATTAAGTTGGGGTTGGCTGTGTCCAAAGCGTACCCTTGTCCATCTGGGTGGCTGACTGTATCACCTGGGCTTACAAGGCGCCTGACTCTTCCTTGGCAGGGTCGGGTCACGGCCCATCGTGTCAGGGCAATTGGCTGCCTCAGTGGCTCATCTCCGCTCTGTGCCCTTGGTAGACATCTGCAGGGCCTGCAACTTGGTCTCAAGCCAGACCTTTGCGGCCCATTACTGTCTGGAGAGGGAGGTCCCGTAGGGGACCAGTCGCTTTTGGGCCAAGCACGTAACTCCGGAATCTCTTTGACAGGTTTAGTCAACTTCTGCCCTCTGTTGGGTACCGGTGGAGTTTGTGTCCTTGAAAAGCCTTTCTTGTGCTGCTGAGACTAGAGGGAGTTCTCTTGTTCAGCCGTGGTTCCTCGGTAGCCCAGAACTGGGGCAGTCACCTATTATGGTGAGGACTGACTTCCTGCTTGGTCCTGGAGAAAGAGTAGTTAATAACCTTGTAACAGGGTTTGTTCTCCAGGAGCAGCAGGAAATCAGTCCTCACAACCCTCCCTCCTCCCCTGGGAGCGTGTGCAATTGCTACATAGTTTTTTTTCATTTTTGGTGTTGCTGTTCTTAGCTATGTCATTTGACTGAGGTAAGATGGCACTTCTGGCGGTGGAAAAGAAGGGACCGCGCTTGCGTGCCTGCATTCCCAAAGGCTTTCATAGAGAAAGCTGGGGGGGAGGAAAGGCCCGCTGGGCTTCTGTCGGTGCCGATGACACCCATATGTGAGGAATGATTCCTGCTGTTCCTGGCGAAGACCCCATCTGTTACAGGTGGTAACTACTCTTTCCCCTCCCCTCTCACAGAACATTTTAGATGCTGACGTAGTAAATAAAAACAAGCAGGTACTTGGACTTTGATATGCAATAGATTACACACACAGGTTTTGTCTTTTGTTTAATACAACCCAGCAAAATGCAGTCTAAATCTGTTTGTTTTCCACCTAATGATAAACGGAGTCTATGTGGACGCAACTCCTATATTGAGAAGCTTTGACTGAAATCTACGAGCCGTAGTCTCTGGCCATGTGACGCAATAAAGGTCTTGGTCTTGAGGACATTAAGGATTTGAGTCCTCACTTCCTAGAATAGTTTTTGGTTTGGTTTGTAGTGCAGACTAATCCTCAGGTACAGCCAGTAATCTTTTCTTTTGATGAATCTGTTTCCAGGCATTGCTGTCTTTGGCTATTCAATGACGGTATCTATTGGAGGCATATTTGCTTCACGGGTATCTTCACCTGGACTTATTGCACAAATGTCCTTAGGTCACCCATGAACTTCTTTGAACGGACGACCAGTGGAACCTTTGTGAATCCGCTTTGCAAAGGAAATTGACACCATCGGACTCCATAATCCCCCCCAAATAATCAAAATGTCATGGGTTCCATGTTTTAATGTGATTGGCGCATTCATCATCATCCTTTTTGCCACACCCAGGAGTTGCGGGGGTCATCATTCCACCCTCTGGGTACTTCTTTACTTTTTTGTTCAGGTACAATTTTAGCCTTGTTTGTAACTGTTTTTCTTGAATTATTACAAAAGCTATGTGGGAAAGTGGTTTTGATATTGGATTAAGATTTGGGACTTGGTAAGAACCAGAGAGGAACCGAAAACCATACCTAGGGTTGCCTACCAAGGGGAAAGTGGAGATAGGGCCATTCTTGATGTAGGGGTGGAGGGGGGTGCAGTTCAAGCCCTGCTACTGTGATAACCACTAAAAAATCCCTTGATTGTCTTATCAGTTCCTGGTTGCCGTAAGCCCTGGCACAAGGCATGCACCCAACCACAGTGGAGATGGACAAAGTGCTAAGCAACAAGGAGATATAATTTCCATCAATTCTCCCCTTACTCCTCATTCTTAAGATCTCTGGAGGGAGGGAAAAGTCTTGTACTGTACTGAGGTCAAGCCTTGGATAGAGGCCAGCCATTTTTTTTTTCAAGTGTCAGCAAGTCAATGCTGACTCCTGGCGACATACAGCACCTGGGTTTTTCTTTGCAAGCTATGACTGGAATTGCCAGGACCTTTCTTCTGAAGCACTGGTGGGTTAAAGTTGACTTGCCCAAGGTCACAAGGAGTGCTAAGTGGGAATCGAAAGGTCCAGATCTCTTGGGTGCTAGACTGTTGCATCTAACCATTAGGCTGCTATTCCACAACATTTCCCATGGCTTGGGACAAATGTAGAAGATAGTGGTGATAACAGGATTGAGAAAGTTGGATTTAAAAGACATAAAGGGGAAGAGGGACGTTGGTATCCGTATACATATGGGAATCTATGTGCTCATCTTAGCAACTGTAGGAAACCAGACTGGGAACATAATAGGGCAAATGGGAAGGTCAAATGATCTTTATCTGCAGTCATGCCACTGTTTAACATGTTTGTAAGTATAAAATCAGACCTAGTTCCATACCAAAGATATTGCATGGTTAACCTGTGTTTCTCTGTTAATAGTGGCTGGATGAGAAAAATTTGGTTTTGAGAGAATCAAAAGAAAAATAAAGCAATTCTAAAATGTTATGTAGTGCCCCCGCCCTCTCTTCCCATTTACTGGTTCAGTATAGAGAATATAATATTTATGAGCAGCATAGTAATGCACTAAGCACTTGGTGCCTGAAATATAAAATAAAATATGATATAAAGAGCTTTTAGTTTTATGCTGTGACTACCCAAAACAATTCTCCTGTACCAGCAATAATGATGGATGTAGACTGCATCTTTCACTGCCAGGTAAACATTGTGGTAAAAGGAACTGAACAAGCACTAGCAGGGGGGAATGAATGGCCACCTTTCTACAGCCATTCTGGTTGCTGCAAGCACTTCAGATACCATTAAAACCAAGTCTTGCCTGTAACTTTTAGTTATTTGATTAATCAAGGGTTCTGAACTCGGTCCTCTGGCTAGGTGTGTCCAATCAGGTGTTTAGGATAACCACAATGATTATGCATCTCTCTTTATTTCTTGGATGTGCTTTGTTTGACAGAGACCTGGCCTATGATGAAAAGGAGAAGACCTTATCTTTGATCTGCCTTCCTTGTGGTGAATATCTAGCTCTGTCTGCTCTGTGGACTCCCAAAGGGGAGGAGTAGCGGTAATATGTAGATCAGCACTCAGTATAGCAACTTTAGCAGTTTTACCCTAATGTGCAGATTCTGAGCCCCTTTTGTTTAGACTGGGTCCCCCAACAGATATTCATTTATTATTACTGTACTGTCCTACTTCTCTTCTGTAGCCTGCATGGAAACCTACTCAGGCAGTTGTTTATAGAAACTAATGGTTGTGGCGCACCATATCCCCCCCTCCCCCCTAGTAGTGCTAGGAGATCTGAATATACATTGACCTTTCCCACTCGGGCTAAGGATAAAGCTTTCTTTACCTGTCTGTCAGACCATGGTTTAGCAACAGCATGTACCTGTCCCACTCATGTAGCTGGGGGGCCATATCTTAGGTCTCATTATCACATCCCAGGATGTGACTCCTCTCCACCTCCATACTCAACATAGGAAGGAGGCATACTGTCTTGGGACTGACCAACACTCTTCTGGTTTAACTTGGCTATGCCAGCCCTTAAACCTACCTATTACTCCAAATGTCCACTAACTTCATGTGAATGTGTCTTAGAATTGTTATCATCATATTACCCAGGAAAAATAAGTCAGCTTTTCCTGCTGCTGATGACCTTATTACCTCCTCGGATTTTGCTGAACTTCCACTGGAATCACAGGCCATTGCCTGGTTTGGCACTCTTAATAAGGCCCTTGATAAGTGGCTCCCATTATGACTCAATTCTTGCTCTTTACGCTAGAACTCATAAATGGTTTCACGCAAGGTCTGTGGATCATTAAACATTTCCATTCCGTGGAAAGACACTGGTTAGATAAGTAGGTCCGAATCTGAACTTTTAAAATTTTAAAAGTTGTCACTCATATTATTTACTGCGGACTCCATAATCCTTATGGCGAAGCAAGACTACTACTCGTGCCATAATAACTCATCTCCTAATTTTACTCGAGCCAGTTTGTTTCAGTTCTTAACCAGCTTTCATCTTTTAAGTTGATAGATTGTGGACAGCACGGTTGGGATCTTCAGCTGAGGACCCTCCGCCAAGTATTGTCTGGATAGTGTCACCCATATCGACAGAAACTCCCTTTTCTGCTCCAACGGACACAGCTGTTTATCAATCCAATACATACATGGTCTAATTTCACCACCATTACCTGTTCGAAAAAAACTTATCTAAGGTAGTGAGTAGCTACCATCCATAAGCCTATATGACTGAGCACTTATTCCTTCTGCCTGTTTGTTGACTGAAGAGTCCTTAAGACGTTTGCCAAGTATGGCTGTTGATTATCATCCAAAACCTTTCATCAGGCACAGTGCCAAGCATATGGAAAACAGTCTTTGCTTAAAACCACATTCTGAAGGACCTGCAAGGAGGTACAATTGATCCTAAAAACAAAATATCGACCCATATCAACCTTCCTTTTATCTCCCTAGGTGAATGGGAAAACCATTGGGGGGGTTTTGCTCAACTTGATCAACAGGTTCATGTACTACATCCCTAGACAATCGGGTTTCCGATTGAAGCATAATATGGAAAACCATTATGACAGCACTCCTAAATGAGGTTTACAGAGCATGGATCAGGGTTTAGAGCATTATGCAATTTTGCTGGACCGTTCTGCAGCATTTGACCTAGTAGATCATAAGTGTTTGCTGAATTGGTTGTATGATTCTGGAACTTTGAGGTGCAGTCCTCTCATGGTTCCATCCGTCTTTTAGGATCGCTCCTTTAAGGTACACATCCAAGATTCATTGTCATCCTTGTAATACTTTTCCTTGTGGGATTCCAAGGGCTTCTGACTTTATCATCCTCTTTTTTTTCATTATTTTCTTGAACTCTTACCATACTTATTCAGAGCATGGCGTTTCTGGTACGCAGACGATATTTTGTAGTGTTCCTCTACCAAAGGAATTATCATCAGTTGTTTTGCAGATCAATGTGTTGTGTCTAGACCAGGGTGCCTCTTGGCTGGGCTAGCAATTCACTGAAAATTAAATCCATCTAAAAACTACAGCTACATGGTTTACAAATTCATTACGTATCTCCTGTAGTAGCCCCAATATTGAGGGGTACCTAATAAAGCTACAACCAACATTTAAAATACCTTGGGTCAGGACTCCCCAGCTTTCACTATCTCCACATCCGAGGCCAAATCCAGACCTGGATCTCTGCCTGCCTTTCTGGACATTGTTTGTTTTGGCTTGGGATGTATCACTGACACTTGAAATTGAACACGTGCCAAAACTGAGCTTATTTTTCCCCCAAACACCCTCCTCTTCTTTTTTCCTTCCTTTCGCAGTCTCTGTGGATAACTACTCCTCCCTGTCTCCTCAGTGCACAAATTTTGGGGTCATCTTTGACTCCTCCTCTCTCTCCTCTGCCACACATCCAACTGATAGCATAAAACCTGCTGATTACTCGACAACATCTGCAAAAAATTCGCCCATTCCTTTCTGAACACACTATTAAGACACTTATCCATTCCTTAGTCACCTTCCCATTGGACTATTGTACCTGCTCTTTTCTGGTCTCCCTCTGAATTGTTCTCAATCCCCGTTCAACACTCTGCTTGCATAGGCTAATCTTCCGCAAGCCTCGTCATGCTCATATTTAACCCCTCTTCTCAAGTCAATTCAATGGGCTTATTCTTATCTTTTTCCACATACCGTTCAAATTTCTCGCTGCTGACCTATAAGTGCATTCCACTTCTGGCAAGCTCTTCACTACCTTTCCTCTCCTCTTGCTACACCCCCCTCAGGAACTCTACTCCTCTGCTTCTTATCCATGCCCTTATCTTCTATTGTCAATTCCAGACGATGTTCCTTCACCTTGCTGCTCTTTAGTTTGTACAACAAGCTACCTGCATCTGTACGTCAGATGACTTCTATGACCCTTTTCAAAAATCTGGCTGAAAAACTCACCTCTTCTGCTGCCACTTTCGGATCTTGACTCACCTGTTGTCCCTTTGTGCTTCGCTTACCATCTTCAGCTACTGTATTGTCTGTCTTGAATTAAATTGTAAGCTCTGGTGAGTAAGGACCATCTTGTAGCGGGCCGTGTAGCAATATCATACTAATGTTCCAGTAGTAGTTAGTGTAATAGGGTCCAGTGTTATCGTGATCTGATCTTCTTTTTGTGCACTGACGACACCCTTCGTGTGGTTCAAACCGTTTATGGACCCGGCAGCCCAAGTATCTGTTTTACTACAAACTGTTGATGGCTAAGTGGATTTACTGTAAGTAATCTATCTAGGAATTCCACAGTATCAAATAAAAATGCCGTTTGGCACTGCAGAATTCAGCAATACATACATTGGTCCAGGCAAAATGATTTTGACCATGTAAACACCACTTCTTAAGCAGCACCCTGGGCTTCCACTAGCATCGAGAGTTTTGTTCAAGGTGGGGTAACTTTTGCATTCAAAGCCCAATTCATGAGTTTAGCCAATAGAAATACTTCGCAGCTTGGTATATCTCTTTGCGACCTCACTTTAGAGTGTGTGTGCAGTTCTGGAGGACCGCACCTTCAAAAGGATGATAAACACCAAGTTGCAGTCCTTTGTGCAGAGGGTGGCTACTAAAATGGTCTAGTGGTCTTCCTTTATAAAGCATATGTGGACATGACTTCTAAGGATCTTGATATATACACCTTAAGAGGAAAAGGTGGGATAGAGATGTTTAAAATACTGTGCCTCAGTGGCATAAATGCAGAGGCGAGCCTCTGTGATTGAAAGCAAGCTCTGCTACAAGGGGACATAGGATGGAGAGTGAGGGGAATAGAACTCAGGAGTCATATGCAGAACAATAGTTTCTTTACGGAAAGAGTTAGAAGAAGTGTGGAATAGGTCCCTCCCAGTAGAGGTGGTCTAGAGACTAGGACAGTATCTGAATTCAAAAAGCAATAGGACAAATACAGAGGATCTTCAAAGGAAAAAGAGAGGACTGTTGTAGTCGTTGATATAGAAGGGCCCCAGACTAGATGGGCTTATGTGGTCCTTTTTCTGCCGTCATGATTCTGTTTCTGTGTTTTATGCCCCCACCAGGCCCATCGATGATCACAAGCCCACGGTTTTTGTCTTCACATTTACTTTCGTTAAGTATGAGACACCCACGAAAAATCAGCCATATGGAAATCGCTTCCAAGCTAATCTATATACAGACACTGCACTTTCGACAGTTCAAAAAGACACTTACAGGAACTATCTTTATTACGAGATAGCGTTTTGGAACTACCACATCACCTGGGTAAGATAGTGCTGTCGATCATTAGGAAGATGTTTTTGAGTCCTCAACCTGTAAATCCCTTGCGTATCATTTGATTCTAAACCTACCCTGTCTTTCATTTGGGTTGGTGGGGCGGGGGGGGAGGGGTTTTCATCCCTTTCCTGCCAAAGAATGGA
The DNA here is from genome assembly GCA_033557465.1 of Ichthyophis bannanicus. Lineage (NCBI taxonomy): Eukaryota > Metazoa > Chordata > Amphibia > Gymnophiona > Ichthyophiidae > Ichthyophis > Ichthyophis bannanicus. The sequence continues at coordinate 158,206,586 of CM066044.1, forward strand.
GTTCCTCCCTTTGTTTTTATTCTGTTATGATATTTTACAGTTTTTCAGTTGTTAGTGTATCTTTTGAAACCGTATTTTTACTTTTTATTGGGACACCGCCCCATAGTTTGTTTATAGATACGGCTGTATATCAAAATAAAATATGAACCATAACCATATTGAGAAATCTGCATGACTTATTCCATTGTCATGCAGATCTCTCACATGCATATTCGTTGTGGTTATTCTGCAAACCTGACCCGACTTGAGAAACCCTAGTATTAACCACTTGTCCAATAACAGAAGTGAAACTGATAGTGGTGGTCCCTATGTGAAATAGAGAGAACAATGCTGGGGGTGTTTTCTTGAGGAAATGTTGCCCCATCTCTTGCATGCTGTACCAGATGTCCTTACACATTAGACTGTATTCCTGCCAGAAGGGACACTAGGTGCTTTTTGTTCAGTAGTAGTAATGTCATTTGGAAAATTTTTTTAAGAGATTTTTTCCTGTGCTACAAAGCAGTAAATATAGTCTAAAGGCACCATGTTGCCCTCGCATTGTAACAGTACTTCATATCCTGGGGCATTCCTTTAGAGAACTTGGCCAACTTCTCTTTGCTTTTAGCTATGTATTTAAGCTGTTGACTGACTTTGGTGTTTTTGCTGTCCGAAGGGTTTTTTTTAACGTGGCTACCTCCCGACAGCCTTGAAAAGCGCCTTTTTGGAAAATCAGTCAGACAGGTCCCCAAGTGTATTCTCATTTCGACTGAGACCCTCCTTGGCGTCGGTTTGTCATTCGAGCTTTTGAAGAGCAGAAGCGCTTCATACAGATAAGTGATTTTAAGGTTGATGAGCATCAGGCGGCTTATTACCCTAGCATCATTGCAAAAACAGGTGAGCTGAACCAGATAAGCCCAGCAAAGGGCAATGGACTTAGCGATAACAGTTATCACGCATTTACTGCGGTGCTCTCTGCACCTAGGATGTATGTAAACTATCCCAGTGGGGGACTCTAGGATTTATGAAAACTCTTGTTTTGGAAGTGGCATCAAATTTGCCTCTTTGGTATAAGATAAATGGGTGGCATTGTGGATATCACAGGGAAAGGAGGAAATGGAACCTGCTATTAACTACCTCAGATATTGGTAGTGTTTAGAACCCAAGGGGGGGCCATAAAAGATTTAGGAGTTCGACTAAAAATGAGCAGTGTCCCTACAGTTGTGGAAATGGTGTTTTGTCACTTGTGCTTACTACACCACCTCCAAACCTATCTTAGACCATGCAGATCTACATTGCTCTGGTGACAACCAGATTAGACTAGTGTCGCGCATGATCAGGCGTTATATCTAACTAACACCAATTAGAATGTTGCAGAATACGCCAGCCAGCTTGGTGAGAGTACATATTTCCATTACATTGATTACTTAGGGTATCTGATTTGAGGTTTTAACACCTAAAAAAATATTTTTCATGACAAAAAAATTGAATTGATGGTTTATCCAATAAACACCTGAACAATACCACTTCCTTTAGTACTCACGCCTTCCTTGGTGTCTCTCCTATATTTGGCCCTCTGTTTTTGTGATTGCTACTTTGTCACTTAGGAGTTGTCAAGGTACAAGGGTTAAGTTTCATTGGGACAAGGTAACCATTAAATAATACCTAAGGTTTAAAAAACACTTTTTTTTTGTACCTTCCAGAAACCCTATTAAACTAGAAAATAAACACTCAGATGTCCAAATTATAAATATCTAGGAATAAAAGCCTTAGTTTTCTCCATCGACAAGCAGGATAAGTGCTCAGATATGGGTACTGTTGAGATGAGAGAGCCCTGCACGGGAACCTTTACACCACTTTGAGTACATCGTGTACGATTTTAAAAACCTTGATATTCTGCTAAAAATCCTAGGAGGATCACACAGAAACATCCTTTGTTTGCAAATTTTTATGATATTTGCTGCTGCCTGTGCCTCAGATCCTCAATCTTCAGTTTTATGTGTAGATCCACAGATGTTTTCTCTCTTTTTGGTACATGTTATATCTCCAGGAAAACAAGCAGGAATGAGTAGTCCAACATATGGGTACGTCCCCCCGGTACCGGAGCGTAGCATGCGCGGGAACGCTCCCCAGCGTCCAAAAAGAAAGCCTTTGGGAGCATCCCACACGCACATGCGCGCGCTTGCACTTCCCGCCCATTCACTTCCCTCTCCCAGTTTTTTGTTTTGCGCGGAGCCGGCAGGACATATCTCCTTTCACCGCAGAAACTTCTTCTTTCTCTTCTTAGTTTTTTGTGGTCGCGTGGCCTTCCCATCGACGCCAACGGTACCGCCTGTGCTTTTCTTTTTACTAAAGAATTTCGTCTGTTCTATGGGGAATTTGTTCCTGTTTAGTTGCCCTGACGGTTTCTAGGCCACTAGGCCTATATCCTTCCATTATGAAACAAGCCAGCCACCATCCTTAAGAACTGTTCCAGTGTGGCAGTACAGATATATTTTTAGACACTCATACTTGGTGTCTAAAATGTTTAGGTGCTGACCATTGGCCCACTGGAGTGGTATCTAGCTGGAGCTCAAACAGAAGAAGTCTTCTTAAGGGTCGAGCACAAATCGGATACCCAGTTTCACGCGGACTCCATGTCACCAACCAGATTATCTTCTTTTTCACAGGATCAGTAAACCAAACAAAAGTCTGTTAAGACTAGCCAGTCATCGAGTGGTAGATGACCTTCTAAGCATCGAGATGCCTCTGGCGTTGCTCCTCGAGGACATTTTGGCAAGAAAGCCAAGGCGGGAGGCTTCGGGCTCCAAAGCATTTTAACGGGGCTTTCAGGTTGTTCCCGAGGTTCTTACCTCAATGGAACATAACTGGGACAATTGCTCGGGGGTTATGGAAGCTTTGAGCGGTTACCGACCACCCACCGGCATCGGCTATGGTGATGGATGAAACAAATCCTCACCGCTGAACGTAGTCTAGCGCTCTCAGCTAATTCGGTACCGCTAGAGTTGCTGCAGA
>CM066044.1:158210076-158281889 GCA_033557465.1 Ichthyophis bannanicus
AGAAAGTTTTGTATATTTTAGGTGAGGAAAATAGAGTAATTTTTTTGCATTGTTTAGCCTTTGTTATTGCAAAGCCTAGAGAAAAATCTTGGTAATTTTGAAAGGACAGAGGTTTTCTCCATTTTTTTTTTTTGTATTTACACGGAGACAGGGTTATCTGAGGAGCAGGATAAAAATCAGTCACCCACTGTGAAGTGATGTTCTCCAATAGCACTGACCCCCACTCTGAGCACCAAAACAGACAAGCCTTCTCCTCCAAGCAATGTGCACAGATTGGCAGGTGCCAGCAGCTGCTTCCTTTGTCCCCTTAGTGTTAAAGCTAGCAATCCAGTTGTGGAGCATTCTCTGTTCAAAATAGCCTGCTATCCTCTCTGGTATTGCAGAATGGATTGAAAGAGCACTGCTTTCAGCCGCCTCTTTCTTTTTTTTCTGTGGGGGCACATTCCATCTTTTCCACACCTTCTATCCTCTCCACACAGAGGTTCAACCTTCGCAGCTGCAGTCTTCATAATGGTGCACCGGCCCCCAGCTTTCAAAAATGCTTAGGCTGAAATTGTCACCTGATGTCACACCATAATATGAAAGCACTTCTGCTTTTGAAAGGTTCGAATGATTGCCGGACGCCAAGGAGGATCTTGGTGAAATGAACAATACCTGAACGGCATCGAATAGCGTGGATGTTTGGAATGCTGTTTCCGCCACATCAAACTTTTGATAGATGGAAGATAGCCTTGTAGTGTCAAGGAAAGCCTCACCTAGGGAAGTTACCTGGTTCAAAATTAAAATGGTCCTTAGTGAGCAACCCGAATGGGTGCAACTATATCAGAAAAATCTCCTTGTGATACTTCTCATCTCTGTCCTCTTAAAACCTCATCAGTATTTTATTTATTTTATGTACATTCTCTTATCATACCGCACTATTCTGCATCATGGTGGTTTACATTGAACCAAACTGAAATGTACATTAAACCAGGGCATTATAACTTGGAATTACACTTATTTTTACAGGGGGGAAACATGGGGCTATGGAGGGTTTAAGTGGCTTGCCCAAGGGGACCACAAGGAGCACCCTGTGGGACTAGAAACCCCAGTCCTTCCGGCCCAAGGTTGCTGTCCTTCAGTGGGATTTGAAAACCCCCGGACCTTGCCACGCCTGGAAGTACCTTGCCCCAACCACTAGGCCCAAACTCCTCCACTCCTTAGAACTTTAAAACCTCATCAGTGAAGGTGGAGGGAAGCTAAGATTATACGAAATCTCCTGATTAATGAAGAGTGGTCTGGCACTCAGTTTTGGGACCATGTTAGGAAATCACTAATTTCATGTGAAACATAAAGTGTCGTTCTGGCTCATCTCATTAAAGCCCCTGTTTCAAACAAAATGGGCCTATTGAAGACTCTAAAGTTCTAGCTATTGAAAATTGCCTGGCTTTTAAGTGGCAAATTCCACTTCAACCTAACGTAGCAAGTGAAACTTCAGGCCAATGTGGTACATAAGACTATGACTGCCCTGACGTTTTCTCACAAGGTAGTTCTCTGGATACACCTAAAGTTTTCTGCTTGAAAGATGTTACTATGTTCTACATCGGTTTAGTTCATTGTAACTGCCTGTGTTATTTTTTCAAAAACTGGAATACTAATAAGGGAGGAATGAGCACTTTGGCATGCTGGCTTGTAGACTGTCCTTTGGTCTTCCCCCAAAAGAGCACAGCCACACCGTAGGTGCTTTCTGGCCTTCAATCTGAGCGAATCAAGCTGTGTCTAAAGCATTTCTCTGGAGAGAATACAACTTGGACATAGTAATCTTCAGTTGCTTGACCCTCATCTTGATGCCCAGTCGGAAATTTTGGTAAAGTGGCCAACCTGGGTCTTTGTTTTACAACTTTGTAACTCACACTGCTGTTTAGACAGCTTGTTTTAGTGTTCCTTCAGCCTAGTCATGTTAGGACTATGCTACTACGCTGTGACAACAAAAATTTTTGCTTCCTGAACACTTATTTGTGTGTGATCTTGATGGATTTTGATTGCATTGCTGATTTACGGAAAAAATCACCTTAATTTTCCTATTGCGCATCACTTTTTTTTTTTGCAATCTCCTATTTTTTTTGAGTTTCCTGTGCATATTTTAAATTTTCTATTCATATGTTGCCTAGAAAGTAAGCTGTTTAGTCCCGTCATGCCTTGGACATACGCTCAGTTGCACGCGTCAAACGCGTACAAGTGGGAAAGCTATTGCTCAGGAAACATGTGGCATGCTTAGGGATGGATGCTGGCAGTATGGTGCTATAACAAAGCAGCTTTCATACACAGATGCTATGCTCATGACGTTGATATCAGTTTTGTGTACCTTAACAATGGCAATTTACATGTAAGCTGCTTTGTCTAAACGACAATTTGTTACAAACAGAAGCGTCTTGTCAATGTTGCAACAGACATGATTCATTCTGTGTTTCATTTGTGGTGTAGTGTGCAGTTAAAGCCATCAAAAACGCAGCATGGGGACTGCACTTATTAAGAGAGCATATGAGATCTACTTCAGTTTGGCAAAGTTTGCAATCAAGACAAAATCCTGGGCTCTTCACTTTTGGCTGTGGCAACATGTGCTCTCCATCTCAGAGCTTGGCTCAGATGTACTCTGACGTCCGTGCTGTTTACAGTCCCGTATTGATGATGGCAAGAACAGAAGGATCACGTGAAATGTGCAATATTGTCAGGCAGCATCATGCGATTAAACTTGCCAAAGTTCAGTCATTTTAATTTTCATGGTTTTTCTCCATATTTCCTACGTGATAGTCTTGAAGGTTATTTGTGTTCAGCTTGCAGCGTGTCTAGTCTAAATCACCCAAAACCTTTTCAGAAAGCAAAACATTTTGAACAACTTTGTTCCAGTGCTATTAACAGACATCCTTCCCTGTCTTCTCTCTTCTCCAGGTTGCCGCCTAAAATTGTGGGTAAGGTAGGACAAGAGGGTGCAACCCTCTGGTTTTTTGGAATTCCTATTACTGATGGGTTCATCCTTGATGGAAGAATAGCAAGCTGCGTTATGTGTGCAAGAAAAAACAAAAAAAAAAAAAGGCAACGTGTGCCTTTCAAGTCTATGCTGGACTTCTGGCAACCCAGCAGCTCCTGGGTTTTTCTTGGCAGTGTGGACCGGAAGATTGCCAGGCCTTTCTTCCGAGGTAGTGGAGTGTTAAGTGACTTTCCCAAGACCACAAGGAATAACTAATGGGAATCGAAGCCTGGTCTCTTGTGATTACCAAGCCAATGCTGTAACCATTAGGTAGAGGAGCAGGAATTATATCCTATCCATTACCCATTCCAGTTCATGAAGAAGTTCTATGTAGAAAAGTTTTATTATGAACTGAGGAGCAGAAATTGGATGGAAAGCACCCCATGCATGGCTTGGAAAGTCTCTGGTCTTTGAGCTCAGAGAGCACGGGCTCCATATCTGTGCCTGGTCACGGTGGGACACCATCTTCTGATGTGTCTGATGTTTATCCTGTTTGTCTAACAGAAAACACCCCCCATATACAGGTAGGCTACTTTTCTTTGTGTTGACTGAATTTTAAAAAAGGGTGTTTTATTTTCTGGGTGATTATTCTTGACAGTTTTGCAAAGATGCCATTCCTCCTGAAACTCTAAAGCCTTCACAAGTTTTGTTTAGGCATCTTCTTTTTTTTTTTGTTAATACGTTCTCTCCCCTTTCTCCAGGACCAAGCAGGAAGTCAGTCCTCACATCATGGGTGTCAATCGGCGGCACGATGTGAAGCCCCAGTCAGGAGCATTTCCCCATGCTTTCTATGAAAGCCTTTTGGGAATGCAGGCACGCATGCGTGGTTCCACACATATCCCGTCCTAAGGTGGCCCATCTTACACTCAGTTCCTTTTTTTTCCGAGATAGGCCCACCGGACGTGTGTCCTGTCATCCCGCATAAAAGTTGAGTTTTTTTTCAGCGATCCTTCACACTGTTTTTTTTTCCTCCGCCCGGTTTCGACCGGCCGGTTTCCCCTCCCGCCCTCCGGGTTCGGTACACCGTTATCGAGCCCAATTCCTTTCTTTTTCGTTTTTTGCCCTTTCCGTGGAGCTGGCGTTTCCGCAGCCCCTATTGTTTGCTTTTTTCCCTGGAAGGCCGGTCTCTTTGGACCTCGCGGGGACCTCTTTTTTCCCCGAATGGCTTTCCAGCGGTTTCAAGAAGTGTGAAATTAATGTCTCTCACCGACACACACGACTGCTGCCTTCGGTGGCCATCGTCCTGATCAACAACCCTTAAGTCGTGTGGACCATGGTGGGAAGGATGTCTTCCAAGCCGCACCCCGAAGTCGCCAGAGAGGCAGAAATGAAAGCTTTCTCGGACACTCAGCCTCCGGCCGGGCCCGGGGACCTCGTTCTGAGGCTCTCGGACACTTCTCGTGATTCGGAATTTCCCGAGTGTCGTCCGAAGGCTCCTCGGACAGGGGTCCCCCGACAGGGAATAGCAAGAGTGAAGAAGCGACTTGCTAAGGGCGTCGTTGTCGGAGGTCCTTTGGCTCCTCGAGGGCCAGGCTAACATAAGACCCCCCGACAACGTAGCCCCGGCCCGGTTGGAACCAAGAGCAGCCTGCCCCCAAAGGTTCCTCCGTGTGGGAGCCGGAGTCCTGCTGGACAACGCAAAGCCCCGTTTTAGTCCCTCGAGGACTCATCACCTCCCAGAGAGCCCGAACGTCTGGGCCCGCGGTGCCGCCCGGGGGCCCGAGTCGGTGGCTGCTGCGTCTCCCGAGCGTGAGTCTCAGGATGAACAGCCTTGCTTGGATGAGCAGATTGTCTGCCTATCATGGAAGCCAGCATCGGGCAACTAGATGGCCCAGCCTAATCTGGCGCATTCTGCCCCGACCACTGGGAAACCATGCGACTTTCGAAAGCGATCGACCCCGGAGAACCGAGCCGATACTTTGGAAGTCCAGTCATGGGCTCAAAGTCGACCTCGGTTGCAAGTCTCCCGTTGTCGACCTCCCGCTCCTTCCTTTGGGGACCGAGGGCGTCGTAGCGCCGGTGCATCCGGCGTCGGGGCGGGTGCTCCAGGGCCCCGTGGTGGTCGGACTCCTGACTCCTTGTCGGTGACGGTTCTGCCTGGGAGATGGAGGATGAGGAGTCCCCCGATACGTTCAAGGACATCGGTTGCGTCCCGTCCGGACTCACCGCAGTCTGAGCCCCAGAGTAAGATCCCCTCCTGGAGGGCATACTCTGTTCTCAGAGTTTCGTATCCGGGAATAATGGCCCACCTGTGCCTTGGCTATTCAGGCGGATCCTGAGGAAGAGCGCTCGAGCTGAAGAGCTCGAGGGCCCTGGCAGTATGGACTCCTCCATCCCGGAGGAGGCCTTTAACTGTCCCGGTCCTCCGATGCTGGGAACAGCTTCCTCTTCAGGATGTGGGAGGCACCGGTTTTTGAAGCAAGCGAGGTCGACTCGATCTAATTCCGACTTCAGGAAGAGCCCTGGATTTCAAGAGAAAGGCACAGCTTACCACAACCATTCCATGGTTGTGGGGAACCCCTCGTCCATGCATCGATCTGAAGAGGCCAGAAAAAAGGACAGATGCACCTGCAGTGGCCCCCCGGCAGGGAGGCCCGGATCTCAATGGCATCGGAAAGAAAGTGGCTTCCAGGGCTCGATGCGTTGCTTGCCGATGTCCAGTCTTACCCAGCTGTACATGGGCATGTACTTGCGGAAACTGGCCAAGGGAGTTGGCCGGGTTCTCTGCCTGGTCTCCTCCAGGGAAAAACCCCTTGCAGAGATTGCACAAGTCCTTTGTCCTTGGGGATTCGGGACTTGCTCTAAGTTTATGTCCCGTAACCGCCTACGATGGCTTCGAGTCTTCGGCCCGAGTTGCGGCAGCCGGCATCGCGGCTCGACGCCAGGCATGGCTGCAGGCATCGGACCTCGAGCCATGGGTTCAGGGGACAAGTGGTCGATGTCCCTTGCCGAGTTAAACCCTTTTGGCAAGCCCATGACTGAGAAGGCCGCCCAGCTCGCAACAGAGCACCTTACACGGACAAGGCTGTCTAGTAGGACCTCGGCCCCTTCTCATAAAAAGAAGGGCTCAGGTAAAAAGCCCTTTTACCCGAGGAAGGGCACTGCCTACAAACAGTGCGCTCAATATCAGGCTGCCCAAGCTGCACCCCAGGGTCAGCAAGCCAAGGGACAGGGTAATGGGCCCCGTAGGCAGAGGACCCCCAAGCCTCCAGCCCCTGCTCACACTCAGATGGGTGGGGGTTTTTGACTCCTTGAGCGTAGCCTCTCCATCCCTGCTCTCCCAACCCTGGCACAGGAGGTCACCTCGCCCTCTTTGCCTGCCAGTGGCCCTCATCACCGGGACGGTTGGGTGTTGGACATAGTCCACAGGGCTATGCACTGCATTTTCACCAACTGCCTCCTTACTTTCCAGGGGATCCTCCAAGGCCTCCCCTGCACACAGACCTTCTCCTTCAAGAGCTTCAAGGTCTGTTGGTGGACAGGGCGGTGGAGCCTGTGCCTCCCCACTTGCAAGGTCACGGATTCTACTCCAGGTATTTTCTGGTGCCCAAAAGAACCGGTGGCCTTTGACCCATTCTGGACCTCGGGAACCTCAACAAGTTCCTAGAGAAAGAAAAGTTCAAGATGCTTACTCTTGGAACACTTCTGCCCTACCTTCAGCAGGGGAGATTGGCTGTGCTCCTTAGATTTAAAGGATGCGTACACTCACATCCTCATTCATCCAGACCACAGAAAGTACCTCAGGTTCATTGTGGGAGGGAAACCATTATCAGTACAGCGTGCTGCCTTTTGGCCTCACCTCACTCCCAGGGTCTTTACCAAATGCTTGGCAGTGGTGGCGGCCTACCTGAGAAATCAGGGAATCTTTGTCTTCCCCTATCTGGACGCCTGGCTCATAAGGGGTCAGACGTGCCAGGAGGCCAGACAAGCCACCCTCAGAACTATTGCTCTTCTTCAAAGCCTGGGGTTTGTCATAAACTTCGCAAAGTCCACTTTGCTCCCCTCCCGGAACTTGGAGTCCATAGGAACAAGGCTGGCCCTCCCTGCTGGCAAAGGCTTCTTGCCAGAAGACAGGGCCCAAAGGGGCAAATCAGTTTCTCAGTAGGTCATTGGTCTCCGCCAGACTCTGCCTGAGGCTGCTTGGCCCCATACTTCGACAGTACATGTGACCCCCAATGCCAGGTCTCCATAGGAGGCCTGCACAGTGTGCCTTCGGACTCAGTGGTCACAGGCCACCGGCAGCCTCAGAGACAGGATAAGGGTTGTCCAGACAAATTTCTGAACTCCCTCAACTGGTGGCTGCACCCACCCATCTACTGAAGGGGGTGCCTTGGTCAGATTCCTGGGTACACGGTGGTAACTGACCACAGACGCCTCTCTGCAGGGCTGAGGAGCTCATTGTCTAGGCAAGTGCACCCAGGGCCTGTGGTCTCCTTGGGAAGCTGCACAGCAGATCAATCTCCTCGAACTCCGAGCTATTCGTTAAGAACTCAAAGCTTTCTCTCCTACCCTGGCTCATCAATCTGTCCTGGTTCAGACAGACAACCAAGTAGCCATGTTTTATGTGAACAAACAGGGCGGGACTGGGTCCAGAATTCCTTTGTCGGGAGGCTCAGTCTTTGTTCATTTGCCCTCCAGCACAACATGCTCCTCAAGGCTGTGTAACCTTCCAGGCCAGACAACTACCTGGCCGACAGATTAAGCATAATTCTGCAGCCCCACGAGTGGTGCAGCTGCATCCTTCAGTAGTTCAGAAGGTCTTCCCTAAAATGGGGTTTCCCTTTGGTAAATCTCTTTTGCCAGCCCAATGAACAAGCAACTGCCAAGTTTCTGCTTCAGGCACCGCATCCTCTGAGAATAGCAGCAGATGCTTTTCTGATTTCATGGTCTCAGGGCCTCCTATATGCGTTTCCTCCCCCACGCCCTTGGTGGCCCGAACTCATCTTCAATATTCTTCAGGACAAGGCCCTCGGTCCTGCTGGTGGCTCCCAGTTGGCCGAGACAGCCTTGGTTTCCTCTTTCTGCTTCACCTGGCGGTGGATCCCCCACTGCCTCTGGGGTTGCAACCCGACCTTCTCTCACAGGAGCAAGGTTCCCTTCTGCACCTCAATCTCAAAGCTCTCAATTTGATGGCCTGGAGGCTGCAAGGGTCGTTTTGGCTCCCTGGGCCTACCTCAGGGAAGTTGAGGAGGTTGTCCTAGCCTCTAGGAAACAGTCCACTAGGAAACCCTATGCTCTCAAATGGAAAAGGTTTTCTGTGTGGTGTCCGCTACGTACAGAGAATCCTTTCTCCTGTACTGTGCCAGTAGTGGCTTCAGTACTTAACTGCACTTATCAAATCAGGACTTAAGTCCCATTCTGTTCGAGTCCACCTCTCAGCTCTAGCAGCTCACCACTCACTGGTGGAGGACATTCTCTGTCAGGTCACCCCTTAGTGTCCTGCTTTCTCAGGGCTTGCTTTTGCTCAAGCCTCCAATCCGTCCTCCTGCCCCTGAGTGGGAGTTGAATGTGGTCTTGCAGCACTGACTCGCCCACCTTTTGAGCCGATGGCTACTTGTCCACTACGCTTCCTATCCTGGAAGACCCTCTTCCTGATAGCCCTTACCTTGGCTAGGCGAGTGAGTGAGCTTCAGGCCCTGGTCTGTGATAGGCCTTATACCAGGATTTATAGGAACAGGGTAGTCCTCAGGACTCATCCAAAGTTCCTCCCATAGGTTGTCTCCTCTTTCCACCCCAATCAGGAGGTGGTTCTTCCAACATTCTTCCCTAGGCCTCATGCAAGCCAGGCTGAAGCAGTCCTGCATACCCTGGACTGTAGGAGGGCCTTATCCTTCTACCTTGACCGTACGCAGGGGCATAGGAGGGCTTACTCAGCTCTTCGTATCCTTTGACCCTATTTAAGTTGGGGTTGGCTGTGTCCAAGCGTACCTTGTCCATCTGGGTGGCTGACTGTATCACCTGGGCTTACAAGGCGGCTGACCTTCCTTTGCCAGGGTCGGGTCACGGCCCATCGTGTCAGGGCAATGGCTGCCTCAGTGGCTCATCTCCGCTCTGTGCCCTTGGTAGACATCTGCAGGGCTGCAACTTGGTCTTCAAGCCAGACTTTTGCGGCCCATTACTGTCTTGTGAGAGGGAGTCCCGTAGGGACAGGCTTTTGGCCAAGCAGTACTCCGGAATCTCTTTGAGGTTTTAGTCAACTCCTGCCCTCTGTTGGGCTACCGGTGGAGTTTTGTGTCCTTGAAAGCCTTTCTTTGCTGCTGAGACTAGAGGGAGTTCTCTCTTTTTCAGCCTTGGTTCCTCGGTAGCCCAGAACTGGGGGATTCCACCATATGTGAGGACTGACTTCCTGCTTGGTCCTGGAGAAAGAGTAGTTACTCACCTGTAACAGGTGTTCTCCAGGAGCAGCAGGAATCAGTCCTCACAACCCTCCCTCCTCCCCTGGAGTTGCAGTTGTTACATAGTTTATTTTTCATTTTTTGTGTGCTGTTCTTAGCTATGTCATTTGACTGAGGTAAGATGGCACCTTTAGGCGGGAAGGGAACCGCGCTTGCGTGCCTGCATTCCCAAAGGCTTTCATAGAAAGCTGGGGAAATGCTCCGCTGGGGCTTCTTCGGTGCCGATGCACACCCATTATGTGAGGACTGATTCCTGCTGTTCCTGGAGAACATCTGTTACAGGTGAGTAACTACTCGTTCCCCTCCCCTCTCAAATAACATTTTAGATGCTGAGTAATATAAAAGCAAATGTACTTGGGACTTTGATATGCTAATAGATACACAACAGTTTTGCTTTGTTTAAAAAAACCCAGCAAAATGCAGTCTAAGATCTGTTTGTTTTCCCATCTTATGATAAACTGAGTCTATGGGGACTCACTCCTATATTGAGAAGCTTTGGACTGAAATCTAGAGCCGTATTCTGACATTTGAGCAATAAAGGTCTTGGTCTGAGACATTAAGGATTTGAGTCCTCCTTCCTAGAATAGTTTTTGGTTTGGTTTGTATGCAGACTAATCCTCAGGTACAGCCAGTAATCTTTTCTTTTGATGATCTGTTTTCCAGGCATTGCTGTCTTTGGCTATTCAATGACGGTATCTATTGGAGGCATATTTGCTTTCACGGTATCTTCACCTGGGACTTACTGCACAATATCCTTAGGTCACCCATGAAACTTCTTTGAACGGACGCCCAGTGGGAACCTTGTGAACCGCTTTGCAAAGGAAATTGACCACCATCGACTCCATAATCCCCCAAATAATCAAAATGTTCATGGGTTCCATGTTTAATGTGATTGGCGCATGCATCATCATCCTTTTTGCCACACCCATAGTTTGCGGTCATCATTCCACCTCTGGGACTTCTTTACTTTTTTGTTCAGGTACAATTTTAACCTTGTTTGTAACTGTTTTTCTTTGAATTATTACAAAGCTATGTGGGAAAGTGGTTTTGATATTGGATTAAGATTTGGGACTTGTAAGAACCAGAGAGGAAGACAAACCATACCTAGGGTTGCCTACCAAGGGGAAAGTGGAGATAGGGCCATTCTTGATGTAGGGGTGGAGGGGGTGCAGTTCAGCCCTGCTACTGTGATAACACTATCCCTGATGTCTTATCAGTTCCTGGTTCTCGTAAGCACTGGCAAGGCATGCACCCAACACAGTGGAGATGACAGTGCTAAGCAAGGAGATATAATTTCCTCACTTCTCCCCTTACTCCTCATTCTTAAGATCTCTGGAGGGAGGAAGTCTTGTACTGTACTGAGGTCAGCCTTGGATAGAGGCCAGCATTTTTTTTTCAAGTGTCATCAAGTCAATGCTGACTCCTGGCGACCTACAGCACCTGGGTTTTCTTTGCAAGCTATGACTGGAATTGCCAGGACCTTTCTTCTGAAGCAATGGTGGGTAAAGTGACTTGCCCAAGGTCACAAGGAGTGCTAGTGGGAATCGAATCCAGATCTCTTGGGTGCTAGACTGTTGCTCTAACCATTAGGCTGCTATTCCACAACATTTCCCATGCTTGGGACAAATGTAGAAGATAGTGGTGATAACAGGATTGAGAAGTTGGATAAAAGACATGAAGGGGAAGAGGGAAGTTGGTATCCGTATAACTATGGGAATCTATGTGCTCATCTTACCAAATGGTAGAAAACCAGACTGGGAAATAATAGGGCAAATGGGAAGGTCAAATGATCTTTATCTGCAGTCATGCACTTTTACATGTTGTAAGTATAAAATCAGACCTGTTCCATACAAAGATATTGCATGGTTAACCTGTGTTTCTCTGTTTAATAGTGGCTGGAGAGAAAAAATTTGGTTTGAGAGAATCAAAAGAAAAAATAAAAGCAATCTAAAATGTTATGTAGTGCCCCCGCCCTCTCTTCCCCTTTACTGGTTCAGTATAAGAAGAGAAATATTTATGAGCAGCATAGTAATGCACTAAGCACTTGGTGCCTGAAATATAAAATAAATATTGTATATAAAGAGCTTAGTTTTATCTGTGACTACCAAAACAATCTCCTGTACCAGCAATAATGATGATGTAGACCGCATCTTCACTGCCAGTTAAACATTGTGGTAAAAGATGAACAAGCACTAGCAGGGGGAATGATGGCCACCTTTTCTACAGCATTCTGGTTGCCAAGCATTAGATACCATTAAAACCAAGTCTTGCCTGTACCTTTTAGTTATTTGATTAATCCAGGGGTTCTGAACTCGGTCCTCTGGCTAGGTGTGTCCAATCAGGTTTTTAGGATAACCACAATGAGTATGCATCTCTCTTTATTCCTTGGATGTGCTTTGTTTGACAGAGACCTGGCTCTGAAAAGGAGAAGACCTTATCTTTGATCTGCCTTCCTTTGGAATATCTAGCTCTGTCTGCTCTGTGGACTCCCAAAGGGGAGGAGTAGCGGTAATATGTAGATCAGCACACAGTATAGCAAAGTTAGCAGTTACCCAATGTGCAGATTCTGAGCCCCTTTTGTTTAGACTGGGTCCCCCAACAGATATTCATTTATTATTACTGTACTGTCCTCCTTCTCTTCTGTAGCCTGCATGGAAACCTACTCAGCAGTTGTTTATAGAACTAATGGTGTCGCACCCTAGTAGTGCTAGGAGATCTGAATATACATTGACCTTCCCACTCGGGCTAAGGATAAAGCTTTCTTTACCTTTCTGTCAGACCATGGTTTGCAACAGCATGTAACCTGTCCCACTCATGTAGCTGCCATATCTTAGGTCTCATTATCACATCCCAGGATGTGACGTCCTCTCCACCTCATACTCAAACATAGAAGGGCATACTGTCTTGGACTGACAACACTCTTCTGTTTAACTTGGCTATGCCAGCCCTTAAACCTAACTCTTACTCCAAATGTCCACTAACTTCATGTGATGTGTCTTAGACTGTATCATCATATTACCCAGGAAACTAAGTCAGCTTTTCCTGCTGCGGATACCTTATTCCCCTCGGATTTTGCTGAACTTCCACTGGAATCACAGGCCATTGCCTGGTTTGGCACTCTTAATAAGGCCCTTGATAAAGTGGCTCCCATTATGACTCAATCTTGCTCTTTACGTAGAACTCATAAATGGTTTCACGAAGGTCTGTGGATCATTAAACATTTACATTCCGTGGAAAGACACTGGTAGATAAGTAGGTCCGAATCTGAACTTTTAAAATTTAAAAGTTGTCACTCATATTACTGGACTCAATAATCCTTATGGCGAAGCAAGACTACTACCGTCCATAATAACTCATCTCCTAATTTTACTCGAGCAGTTTTTTCAGTTCTTAACCAGCTTTCATCTTTTAAGTGATAGATTGTGGACAGCACTGGTTGGGATCTTCAGCTGAGGACCTCGCCAAGTATTTTCTGGATAGTGTCACCCATATCTGACAGAAACTCCCTTTTCTGCTCCAACGGACACAGCTGTTATCAATCCAATACATACATGGTCTAATTTCACCACCATTACCTTCGAAAACTTATCTAAGGTAGTGAGTACCATCCATAAGACTATATGACTGACCTTATTCCTTCTGCCTGGTTGACTGAAGAGTCCTTAAGACGTTTGCCAATTATGCTGTTGATTATCAGTACAAACCTTTCATCAGGCACAGTGCCAAGCATATGGAAAACAGTCGTGCTTAAACCCATTCTGAAGGACCTGCAAGGAGGTACAATTGATCCTAAAAACTATAGACCCATATCTAACCTTCCTTTTATCTCCCTAGGTGATGGAACCATTGGTTTTTGCTCAACTTGATCAACAGGTTCATGTACTACATCCTAGACAATCGGGTTTCCGATTGAAGCATAATATGGAAACCATTATGACAGCACTCCTAAATGAGGTTTACAGAGCATGGGATCAGGGTAGAGCAGTTATTGCAATTTTGCTGGACCTTTCTGCAGCATTTGACCTAGTAGATCATAATGTGTTGCTGAATTGGTTGTATGATTCTGGACTTTGAGGTGCAGTCCTCTCATGGTTCCATCCTTTCTTTTAGGATCGCTCCTTTTAAGGTACACATCCAAGATTCATTGTCATCCTTGTATACTTTTCCTTGTGGGATTCCCAAGGGCTTGACTTTATCATCCTCTTTTTTTCATTATTTTCTTGAACTCTTACCATACTTATTCAGAGCATGGGCGTTTCTGGCTACGCAGACGATATTTTGTTAGTGTTCCCTACCAAAGAATTATCATCAGTTGTTTTGCAGATCAATGTGTGTCTAGACCAGGGTGCCTCTTGGCTGGGCTGCAATTCACTGAAATTAAATCCATCTAAAACTACAGCTACATGGTTTACAAATTCATTATGGATCCCTGTAGTAGCCCCCAATATTGGAGGGGTACCTATAAAGCTACAACCAACATTAAAATACCTTGGGGTCAGACTCCCAGCTTTCACTATGATCACGCCACGGTTTTTGTCTTCACATTACTTTCATTAAGTATGAGACAACCAGAAAATCAGCCCTATGGAAATCGCTTCCAGCTAATCTATATACAGAACTGAACTTTCGACAGTTCAAAAAGACACTAAAGGCATATCTTTATTAGATAGCGTTTGGAATTACCACATCACCTGGGTAGATAGTGCTGTCGATCATTAGAAGATGGTAGTCCTCAACCTGTAGTCCCTTCCTATCTTTGATTCTAAACCTACCCTGTCTTTCATTTGGGTTGGTGGGGGGGGGGGGGTTTCATCCCTTTCCTGCCAAAATAATGGAGTTCCTCCCTTTGTTTTTATTCTGTTATGATATTTACAGTTTTTCAGTTGTTAGTTTATCTTTTAACGTATTTTACTTTTTATTGTGAACCGCATAGTTTGTTTATAGATCGGCTGTATATCAAATAAAATATAACCATAACCATATGAGAAATCTGCATGACTTCTTCCATTGTATGCAGATCTCTCCCATGCATATTCGTTGTGGTTATTCTGCAAACCTGACCGGCTTGAGAACCCCTAGATTAACCACTTGTCCATAAAAGAAGTGAAACTGATAGTGGTGGTCCCTATTGAAATAGAGAGAACAATGCTGGGGGTGTTCTTGAGGAAATTTGCCCCATCTCTTGCCATGCTGTACCAGATGTCCTTACACATAGACTGTATTCTCCAGAAGGGACTAGTGCTGCTTTTCAGTAGTATTAATGTCATTTGGAAATTTTTAAGAGATTTTTCCTGTGTTACAAAGCAGTAAATATAGTCTAAAAGGCACCATGTTGCCCTCTGCCTTGTAAGTACTTCATATCCTGGGGCATTCCCTTAGAGAACTTGCAACTTCTCTTTGCTTTTAGCTATGTATTTAAGCTGTTGACTGACTTGTGTTTTTGCTGTCAGAGGTTTTACGTGGCTACCTCCCGACAGCTGAAGCGCCTGGAATCAGTCAGCCAGTCACCAGTGTATTCTCATTTCAATGAGACCCTCCTTGGCGTCGGTGTCATTCGAGCTTTTGAAGAGCAGAAGCGCTTCATACAGATAAGTGATTTTAAGGTTGATGAGCATCAGAGAGCTTATTACCCAAGCATCATTGCAAAACAGGTGAGCTGAAACCAGATAAGCCCAGCAAAGGGCAATGAATTAGCTAACAGTTATCAAGCATTTACTGCGGTGCTCTCTGCACCTAGGATGTATTTAACTATCCCAGTGGGGGACTCTAGGATTTATGAAAACTATTGTTTTGGAAGTGGCATCAAATTTGCCTCTTTGGTATAGATAAATGTGTGGCATTGTGAATATCAAGGAGAAATGGACCCCTTGCTATACTACCTCAGATATTGGTATTTTGTTTAGAACCCAAGGGGACAATAAACAGATTTAGGAGTCGACTAAAATGAGCAGTGTCCCTACAGTTGTGAAATTGGTGTTTTGTCACTTGTGCTTAC
The DNA here is from genome assembly GCA_033557465.1 of Ichthyophis bannanicus. Lineage (NCBI taxonomy): Eukaryota > Metazoa > Chordata > Amphibia > Gymnophiona > Ichthyophiidae > Ichthyophis > Ichthyophis bannanicus. The sequence continues at coordinate 158,225,474 of CM066044.1, forward strand.
TACACCAACTCCACCCCTATCTAGACCATGCAGATCTACATGCTCTGGTGACAACCAGATTAGACTAGTGTAGCTCATTCTATCAGGAGTTATATCTAAATAACATACAATTATATTTGTTGCAGAATATGCCAGCCAGATTGGTGAGAGTACATATTACATTACATTTATACTTAGGGTATCTGGTTTTAGGTTTTAACCTAAAAAATATTTTTCATGCAAAAAAAATTGAATTGATGTTTATTCAATAAACACCTGAAAAATACCACTTCCTTTAGTACTCACTGCTTCCCTGGTTTCTCTTATATTTGCCACTCTGTTTTTGTGCTTTTTCTACTTTGTCACTTAGGAGTTGTCAATGTACAAGTTTAGTTTCATTGGAAAAGGTACCCATTAAATAATACCTAAGGTTTAAAAACACTTTTTTTTTGTACCTTCCAGAAACCCTATTAACTAGAAAATAAACACCTCAGATGTCCAATTTATAAATATCTAGGAATAAAAGCCTTAGTTTTCTCCATCGACAAGCAGGATAAGTGCTCAGATATGGGTACTGTTGCTGAGAGAGCCCTGCACTGGAACCTTTACACCACTTTGAGTACATGTGTACGTATTTAAAAACATTTATATTCTGCTAAAAATCCTAGGAGGATCACACAGAAACATACTTTGCAATTTTTATGTATTTGCTGCTGCTGTGCCTCATATCCTCAATCTTCAGTTTTCTGTGTAGCTCCACAGATGTTTTCTCTCTTTTTGGTACATGTTATATCTCCAGGAACAAGCAGGAATGAGTCTTCACATATGGGTACGTCGGTACCGACGTAGCCTGCGCGGGAACGCTCCCCAGCGTCCAAAAAGAAAGCCTTTGGGAGCATCCCCCACGCATGCGCGCTGCCTTCCTGCCCATTCACTTCCCTCTCATCAGTTTTCTGTTTTTCGCGGAGCCGGCAGGACGTATTCCTTTCACCGCAGAAAATTTTTCTTTCTATTCTTGGTTTTTTGTGGTCGCGTCTGCCTTCCCTCGACGCCACCGGTACCGCCTGTGCTTTTCTTTTTACTAAAAATTTCTTCTTTTCTCTGGGAATTTTTTCCTGTTTAGTGCCTGACGGTTTCTAGGCCACTAGGCCTCTATCCTTCCATTATGGAAAAGCCAGCCACTATCCTTAAGAAATGTTCAAAGTGTGGCAGTACAAATATATTTTTAGACACTCATACTTGGTGTCTAAAATGTTTAGGTCCTGACCATTGCCCACTGGAGTGTCTCTCCTGCTGGAGCTCAAACAGAAGAAGTCTTAAGGGTCGAGCACAACTCGATACCCAGTTCACATCGGACTCAATGTCACCAACCAGATTATCTTCTTTTTCACAGGATCAGGTAACCAAACAAAAGTCTGTTAAGACTAGCCAGTCCTCGAGTGGTAGATCTCCTTCTAAGCATCGAGATGCCTCTGGCGTTGCCCTTGGACATTTTGGCAATAAAGCCCCGGCGGGAGTCTTCGGGCTCCAAAGCATTAACGGGGCTTCAGGCTGTTCCCGAGGTTCTTACCTCCATGGACATACCTGGGACATGCTCGGTGGTTATGGCCGCTTTGAGCAGTACCGACACCCCGGCATCGGCTATGGTGATGGATGAAACACTCCTCACCGATGAACGTAGTCTAGCGCTCTCAGCTACTTCGGTACCGCTAGAGTTGCTGCAGACAATTCCTAGAGTATCGGCTTCGGTACTGGTATCAACATCGGCTCCGGTGTCGGTACCGTCGATGTTTTCTTCGACAGACTCGCTCCCTTCGATGCCGAGCCTAGAATCGCTCTCTAGCATAGAGGATTCGGTACTGACTCATCTCGGTACCGACCTCAGGCAGTACCGAAAACATCTCTTTAAAGAAAATCCGATGCTTCATCCTTTCAAGTCTTCCGATCCCGATGACTGGGATGAATCCATTGGTGCCAAGGCTGAAATTTCAATAATTTCAGCCTTTACCCCTCATTTCAGAGGGTCCTCCTCGGGAGAGATTTCTTTTCAAGCTTTTTTGCTTGATATGGCAAAGTTACTTGCCATTTCTATACCTGGTAAAGAATCTATACCAGGGGATTCAGAAACTCTGCAATTCCCCTGGATTCCAAAGGAGGTGATCATGCTTCCTGTGCATCAGATCTTACAGGATCTACTATTAAAAATGTGGGAAACTCCTTTAACGTTACCCCCAATTTCTAAAACACTTGACACTGTACAAGGTGCCACCTTCTCCAGGTTTTCAAAAGACTCATCTTCCTCATCATTCTATTGTTGTAGAATCAGCAATGAGGCGTTTTAAGAGTGCAAAGAAGCACTCCTCTTATCCGCCAGGTTGTGAGTCTAGGATTTTAGATGCCTTTGGACGTCGATGCTTCCAGGCATCTATGCTTTCAGCAAGAATTATCTCATATATTTTCTATATGAGATTATCTCTTGAAGAGGTCACAAAGAGTTTAAAACTTTTGAACCCTTTCCTTCAAGAACATAAAAGAGCAGACTATTTCTTATTAGTCAGTCATGCTCAAAATGTCTCTAAGTTTCCTTAATCGTGCTTCCCTGGACTGTTTTGAGTCTATTAGCAGAACCTTTGCTATAGCCATAGGGGCACGACGTATGGCCTGGCTGCAAGCTTCAGACTTGGACAAATGGGTACAAGAAAGGCTGGCAAATACTCCTTGTACTGGTGAAAATCTCTTTAACAAGGATGCTTTATTCCAAGCTAATCAGTTAAACACTGATATTGTTGCTTTCAGAGGATTGTCAAAACTTTCCTCTATTCCAACTAGTAAAAAATCTCCTAAAAAACTTCATCCCCCTAGGGCAGTGATGGCTAACCTTTTTGAGCCCGAGTGCCCAAACTGCCGCACAAAACCAAAGAATTTCCTCAAAGTGCCAGCACGTCAATTAAACCTTAACAACAATATTTTAGAGCCTTAGAATGATGTTCCAGATCACCCATTTTGGGCAAGGATACTGGGGCGTTACAAATTACACAACACTTGTCTTTCACCATGATGAAGAAGTAGTCCATTTCCCATTCATCATGAAAGTGGTAGGTATTGCTCTTCTTAGGAACCCAGCTCCCGCGCGGGTCATATAATCTCGCGAGAGGACGGCGCACGAGCCCTAGCGTGCAGCTTCTCGGCGAGAGGCGCACAGAAGCGCCGACCGGAAGGGGAAGCGCGGGGCCGGGCTGGGGCCTTTCTCCTCGCACAGGGGTCTGCAACCTTTAAGACATAACGAGCCACTTGGACCCGTTTCCGAAGGGAAAAAAAAAACCTGGGAGCCGCAAAACCATTGCGACATTTAAAACAAATCTAACACTGCATATATTGTTTCTTACAGTGTACCATCATAATCACAATCACAATCATAGCCTGAGGTAAATATGAGGGCCCAAATGTAATCCACATTATAAATATATTATTATATTATTGTCACTTTTCTTTTAATATTTTTTTGACCCCCCCTCAGAACTACTTTTCATAGAAAACGTTAAATTTACTTACCGTATTTTCCGGCGTATAAGACGACTGGGCGTATAAGACGACCCCCTACTTTTCCTGTTAAAATATAGGTGTTTGGCCTATACTCGCCGTATAAGACTACCCCTCTTCCAGCGCACACCAAAAAAAATACGCCGGAAAATACGGTTAATTAATCACAACAAGTAACAATATTTGATTTCAAAATTATGATGATTTTGTAGTCAAATCACTAATATGAAATAAAATTATTTTTTCTACCTTTGTTGTCTGACCAATTTATTCTCTGATCATGCTGGTCCCGATCTGAGGCTTCTGCTTTCCTGTCTTTAGCTCTGTTTCTGTGGTCTATGGTCCATCTGCCATTTCTTATCTCTTCTTTCGTTTTCTTCACTTCTTTCCATCAGCCTATTTCCAGTCCCAGTAACCCTCCCCAGTATCAGCCCCTTTCCAGTCCTCACTCCCAGTACCTTCCAATGTCAACTTGCATTCCCATGATTGCCACTGGTGTCCATTCCCTTCCAGTCCCCCTCCTTCCCCACTGACCAGTCCCTTCTAGTACAAATACCATGGCAGCCCCTCTCAGATCCACTCCCTTCCAGTTCCATTCTCCCATCCCCTCGCATCAGCCCATTTGTAGCCTTAGCCCCCAGTTTTCTTCCAGGGCCAGCAGCTCTATCCTCCCCTCCCCACAATCAGCCCATTCTCAGTCAAAGCCCCCCAATCAGCTCACTTCCAGTGCTAATCCCCCCTCAACCCCATTACCAGTGCTAGCCTCCCCTAATCAGCCCAATACCACCAGTCCTACCCCCCCCATCACCAGTTCCTATCCCCCCATCAGCCCATTTCCAGTCCTAACCTCACCGATCAGCTCATTTCCAATGCTAGCCCCCCATCAGTCCATTATCAGTCATACCCCCCTATCAGCCCATTACCAGTCCCAACCCCCCCCTTGATCAGTCCATTCCCAGTCCTAGCCTTCAACCCATTACCAGTCCTAGTCCCCTCCCATCTGCCCATTACCAGTGCTAGCTCCCCCATCAGCCCATTATAATCCTAAGCCGCAATGTCTCTCGCCTCTCTCCAGCATTTATCCCGTCTGTCCAGTATGTCCCTGTCTCTCCCCTTTGTGCATGCCAGCCCCCCTCCCTCCATGTCAGCCCCCGTCCTTCCATCTGTCCATGTCAGCTCCCTCCCTCCCTCCCTGTCAGCCCCACTGTCCATGTCAGCCTCCCTCCATGTCAGTCCCCCCTCTGTCCATGTCAGCCCCCTCCCTCCATCTTTCCCTCCTTCCATGTAAGACCCCCTCCTTCCATCAATATCAGCTCCCTCCCTCCATCCATACATATCAGCTCCCTACATCCATGTAAGCCCCCCTCCTTCCATCCATCCATATCAGCTCCCTCCCTCCATGTAAGCCCCCCTCCTTCCATCCATCCATATCAGCTCCCTCCCTCCATGTAAGCCCCCCTCCTTCCATCCATCCATATCAGCTCCCTCCCTCCATGTAAGCCCCCCTCCTTCCATCCATCCATATCAGCTCCCTCCCTCCAAGTAAGCCCCCCTCCGTCCCTCCCTCCATATCAGCTCCCGCCCTCCATGTAAGCCCCCCTCCTTCCATCCATCCATATCAGCTCCCTCCCTCCATGTAAGCCCCCCTCCCCCCCATGTCGATGGTAGCCCCCCCCCTCTCCCCATGTCGATGGTAGCCCCCCCTCTCCCCATGTCGATGGTAGCCCCCCCCCTCTCCCCATGTCGATGGTAGCCCCCCTCTCCCCATGTCTTCCTCCCTTCGTCTGCAGCCGCGGCTCCCTGCCTGTTAGGGAACCGCGGCTGTGCTTGTAAAATCGTTGCGGAGCCCTTCCTGTCTTGACGGGCTCCGTGCAGCATTGTCTAAAGGAAGTTGTACTTACAACTTCCTTTAGAGGCGGGACAATGCTGCACGGAGCCCGTCAAGACAGGAAGGGCTCCGCAACGATTTTACAAGCACAGCCGCGGTTCCCTAACAGGCAGGGAGCCGCGGCTGCAGACGAAGGGAGGCAGACACCTGTCCTAGCGGACCTTCCCGCGTGCCAGCTGCAAGGCCTTCGCGTGCCACAGCTGGCACGCGTGCCATAGGTTCGCCATCGCTGCCCTAGGGGAAAAAAGTTTCATCCATCTTCTACCCATCATGCAGATGTTTCCAAAGAAGGGCAACATCAAACCAGGCTAAGAAAATTAAAACCTCAACAGGCTCAGCAAACCCAGCAGTTGCAGGGTTTCTGATATTTTATTCATTAAATCTCTTTTTCCTGTTTGAGGTTTAGAACCACCTAACCTACTTCTTATCAACAGAAGCATCTACAGTTCATCCTTACTGAGAGATCAGTGATACACTGACTCAATCCTCGACTCTAGGCATGAATCTCTTGCCACAAAAGAAATCCATTCTTTTAGCTCCTAGAGCTATTCAGGATAATCATGCCCTACAGGTAACAGGTTTCTCCTCTCCTTTTTGAAGGAAAAAGAGGTGTAACAACTAATAACAAGGTAGACTATGCCCTTCACCTTGACAGTTTTCCTGTACGAGGATATCTCATAGTTTTGACTGCAAGGGGGCTTTACCTTTTTCAGGGACTTGCCAAATTGTAAGTCTTCTCAACTCTGTATTACTTTCTATCCCTCTTAGTCGAGACATTCAGTCTAAGAGTGATACTATTCAACTGGAGGGCTTACTTTTTAAGCCCATAGGATTTTCTTCAATATCTACTCCAGTAAGTGGTTTCCATACAGAACTTTCTTCCCCTTTGCAATCTTCTCAAATATTTCTTTTAAGACAGCTTATCAGACAATAATTGAGTTTTACCACTTCTAATTATGTCTGTCGGTCCTTTTCCAATCTATAGGACCTAACTTTTTCGGTTGCCTTAACAGATAATTCCAAGAGAGGTTCCAAAACCCACTTGGACTATTTATCATTACAGGCAACTGGCCTGTCTACTATTCTTAGCCATCTTCAATTCTTTTTGGCTCCAACAGAATAGATTAGGTTGCACACTGGCAATTAAACAGCCAGATCTCACCTAAGCAACCTACAACATGCTCTCTGCAATTATACAAAAAAGCTCTGCAACTATGGGCCTTTGCCAGAGAGCGTCAGAGCCATTCCTAATAGGTAACTTCCAGATGGTTAAAAAGGCTTTGCCCAGTCATGCTCCTACATGACTGTTTTTTCCTGCCTCTTACCATCTTCCTTAAAAATTTCCTTTTGAGAAAAGGAACCAGGGCTTAGACCACGTGAAAGCATAAGAATTGCTCAATTCCCTGGGTTGTTCCACATCTCCATTGGAACTCTTACAACAGGGATGCATTCCTTTTCACTGCAGTCGGTCCTTGTCTAGTACATTCCTTCTAATCCCAATACTTCATTGAAGCTTATGCTGAACAAAGAACGCATGATACTCATATTGCCCTCATAGAGGGGCAAACATGGTATCCCCTTATATTGCGTCTTCTCCACACTGAAGTTATAGAAGGATCCAGACTTGTTGTCTTAAGACTAAGGATCTCCTCTGCACCCCTTCACGTAGGTCTCCATTTCTGGTTATTCAGGGGCTAGAATTTTTAAAGAAATCTAGACCTCTCCTAAGTAAGAACATTCCACTGGTTTCCATGTAACCTTCTCTATGGTTCTTCCACTTGTAACCAGAAAGAGATTCTCTTTCTATATTCTCAAGTAGGTCTTACCCCTTCTTGTTAAGTGAATCTATAAGATATATATATATATATATATATATATATATATATATCCATATATATATCTGACTCTGAAAGATATGTTACTGTCCATATTAATGCTGTTCCAGCATACCATAGGGTTTTAAATGGACAGCCAATTTCTATGGTAATTAGAGACTACCTTCTTTTACCGTAACCTTTCCGGTTACGTTACATCTGAAGCTCTCCATGTAAAGTCGTCATCCTAAGTGTCATCGCTTAGGGAAGCCATTACTGATCTTCAAGAAATTGGAGGCTACACCGCCTACTACAAAATGTTTGTTTCTTTCATTTGGATAGAGGGGTCTTAAAGACCCATCCTTTTTCTGCAAACCAGTCAGATTTATCTCCTCTTTCCTAGAGCCTTATTCTGCTCCAAGGACAAAGAGCTTCAAACTTTGGCCTACAGAAGCTTTAGCTTCTCCTCCAAAGTCCAACTTCATTAAACTCCCCCAGTTTTTTCTTCTGGGATTAGTTCTAGCCATTAAGGCTTCTGACCTCTGCCTGTATTGCTAAGTTTATTTTCCTCCACTTCACAGGGAGGTAATTTCTTTGAGGCTAATGTACTGGCTCTTAGCACCAGACCTATATTAGCCTCAACATATACTTTCGCAATACTTTTGAGTAAAGTCCACATTAGAAAATTGGAATTCAATATTTACTAACATTTATGGTCTACACAAGGACCCCCTCTAGACGCCTTGTTTGGTCAAGCTGTTCCACAGCACACCCTTTTTAATTCAGCTCCTACCCTCCATCCCTTGGATGCCTGAGGTTCTGGAAAATAGCATGGCCCATCTATCAGATTTGCAACATGCGGGGACCTCCTCTAGGCATCTCTAGCTTGGGAGTCCCCATATGTGAAGACTCATACCTGCGTGTTCCTGGAGATAGCACAGTTACTTACCTGTAACAGGTGATCTCTGAGAACAGCAGGAATAAGTCTTCACAACCCACCCACCTCCCCTAGGAGGAGTTCTCTCTCTCTCTCTCTCTCTCTCTCTCTCTCTCTCTCGTCTACTTCCCTCCTTCTGTCTCAGCTACAAACCCAACTGATGAGAGGGAAGTGAATGGGCAGGAAGGCAGCACGCATGCGTGTGGGATGCTCCCAAAGGCTTTCTTTTTGGACGCTGGTGAGCGTTTCCGCGCAGGCTCCGTCGGTACCGACGTACCCATATATGAAGACTTATTCCTGCTGTTCCCAGAGATCACCTGTTACAGGTAAGTAACTGTCCTTTACCTGACCTCAGTTAAACCTAGTCGATTGCTTCTTTTTCCACTAAGTAGAAGTCTCCTGTCCTGCCACCTCTGTAGTTTTTCTTTCCTTTATTTTTCCTTTTTTCAGTCAATAAGGTTTCTTCCCTTTTCCTCATAGTGCCGCTATAGGCCAGATATAGGCCTCAAGCATTCCAGTCAGTTTTTCTTTCATCAAAATCAAGTCATTTGATTTCACTCTGGCTATTTCTCATGCGATTTATCCCCAAAAACCAGTCAGCAGGTTTAAGTGCACCCGATGCCTCAGGACCATATCTGTTATAAACACTCACAAATGCTGCCTGCTGTGAACCACTACCTTATGTTTTGTATTCATAAATGACCAGGAGAAGGCTCCGTATTTAAGAGAAGCAGTGCAAACATATTTTGGTGCTCACAAGACGATCCATCGTCTTCAGCATCTGTGGCATCGGTCTCCATGGTTTCTGGCACTGCATGGGACAATGGCGGTGCATCAACATCAAGAGGCTCAAGCTCAGTCTGAGCCAAGCATCAATAGATGCCTGGCATTGGATACCTATAGCTTTCATGCCAAGGAAGAGGAAGGATTCATCCTCATCCTCCAAGACATTGAGGACCATAGATGGTGAGCATGGAGCGGAGACATCTTTGCATAGACATCAGGATCCATTGGAGCCAATGTCAAGATCATTGAGGTTTTGGACGAGCACAAACAGCCCTGATGTGAGAACTGCTCTTCTTTATCAGAGTGGTCGCACTAGCCTCAGAAGAGTAGAGACCAGCCCGCTGATATTCCTGCACAGATTCCACAGACATAGGCTGCTTCTGCTGTGTGAAGGCCTTACACCTTTATCCATAGCAGCCCTCAGAGCGGCTCATGAAAGGGTTCAAGCAGCGGATGGCTATGTTCACTCTTTCAAGGCTGCAGCTTCAATGGCATTGACAATGGCACATCAAGCGTATCCTCAAAACTCTGAGTCTGCCTGTGGGAGAGGAATTGTCATAGAGAACTTGAAGGGCCTCAACATCGATGCCTGCCTGCCCAATATCACTCTCCATTGCATCAGGGAAAATCGCTCCCTGCGGTGCTGGAAGTCATCAATGTATCAGCACTTCTGTAGGAGATCTACCTTCTCAGCAAAACAGAGGCTGAGCCAGGCAAAGACTGACATCATTTGAGTACCTATCTGAGTCTGATTCTAAGCCCTCCTCGGAATCTGACTCTGAATACTTTTCGGAGGAGAGATCTCCAGAGCTACTCTCAGATCCCCTCCTCATGAGCTGTACAAGTCTCTGCCTGATGAGCTTACCCTACACAATTTTATTGGGGAAATGACCATGTCCATTTCATTTTTATTATACTGAGGAGAGGAGCCCAGGGCAGAGGGAATGGACATCCTACAATATTCCATTGCTGCTTTATTCTTCATTGCACTTTGCTGGGCTTATTTGGTTATCTGTGCACCGCATCCTTCTGAAGCTGCAGTTGAGAATGTGGGATCACACCCCCCCCCCCCTGCCTCCAATCAGCAAGGAGGTCAACACCATGTATAGAGTCCAGAAGGTTCCTTGATTCGAAAAGCTTCAGCTTCCGCACCACTACATGGTCATTGAATCTGCCCTTAACAGAGCCAAGAGCTCCAGGTTCCAATCCAGTCCTTGGGAGAAAGTTTTTGGGTTTTGTTTTGTTTTGTTTTTTTTAATTTTGTGCTAACATCCCACAGTGTCCTACCACCTCTTCATTGTAATGCATTTGCAAAGCATCCAGAGAAAGTTGACCACTATTGCTCCCTAGTGGCACAAAGGAAGGAATGTGAAAAATACATTATCTGAGTGATATACAGTATTTTGATATGGTATAGAGACGTGTATTTAGTGAGTATTGGCACTTGGAGACCGTCATGGCTCCGGGCCTAAGACTTACAGCCTAGTGTACAGGAGCAACTTGCTGTCATGCAGTGCCTTGGCGTCCATCTCTACCAATACAAAGCCCAAGAAGCTGTGACTGTGATCAAGCAGCAAAATGGACATCTTGCGGATGCCCTTCAGGCCCTCTACTGACTTGGCTGCCTCATTTAGGAGGTTCCACAGAGGGGGCAATGGAGTTCTGCTATTCTCATAATGCAGGTATTTTCCTCCCTCCTGCTTCTCCCATACCAGGCAACCTTTGTGTTCCTGCCCTTGGCAGTCAAAGTTCAGAAGCCCCAGCCGGTGTCCCAGCCAAAACCTGGGATGGGGTTTTGACTGGCTCATTGAGAAAATAGCCAATCTCCAGGAACAAGCAGGAATGTAGTCATCACATATGGGTATTGTCGGTACCGATGGAGCCTGCGCGGGAATGCTCCTCAGCATCCAATTAGAAAGCTTTTGGGAGCATCCCACAGCGCCTGCGTGCTGCCTTCCCGCCTTTCCCAACTGCCTCTCTCCAGTTCTTCTTTTTCCGCAGAGCCAGCAGGTCGGGTTCCTGTCACCATAGAAGAATTCTTTTTTATTTCTTTCTTTTTTGTGGTCGCGTCTGCCTTCTTCGACGCTTTACCGGTACCGCCGGTTGTTTTCTTCTTATTTCTGTCTTTAAAAATAATATATATATATTTTCTCTCTCTTTTTCTTCAGGTGCATGCACCTTTTTGGGCCTTAGGCCCAAATACCTTTCCTTACCATAGAGAAACCTGCCTCAGGTTTCAAAAAGTGCACCAAGTGTGGCGGTACCATTTCCGTCACCGACACCCATGAATGGTGTCTAAAATGTTTAGGTCCTGACCACTCCATCACGGATAGTATGTCCTGTGCCATGATGTCTAAAAGAGGTCGGCAGAACCGAGCTGCTAAGCTCAGTACCCTGTTTCCCTCTGATGCAGCTTCGGTGGCATCGACGTCTTCCAGGGCTGCTTCTTCCTCCCGTGGATCTCAGGTAACTAAACATAAGTCCAGCCGGTCCTCAAAGGGTAGATCTCCTTCTAAGCATCGAGATGCCTCTGGCGTTGCCCTTGAGGATTCTGCACCGGCAAAATTGCCCCGGCGGGAGGCTTCAGCTTCCAAAGCATTATCGGGGTTCCAGGATGTTCTCGAGGCCTCGATCTTGGCAGAACTACTGGTGCCATGCTCTGGGGTACCGGTGGTCTCCTCCGGTACCGACATCCAGGCATTGGCAGTGTCGATAGACCAGAGAATCCTGGCTATTGAGCGCAGTCTGGCGGCTTTCCTTGTGGCATCGACACCCTCGGAACCGCAATAGACAATTCCACCGGCATCGGTATCGGTACCGATAGCATCGACATCGGTGTCTGCTTTGCTGGTACCCAGTCATCCGATGACCTCCAGTACCGATTACTCCCGGTACCGACTTCGGTCGGTACGGGTATCGGGCTCTTCAAGAGCATCCAGACAGACGGTACTTCGAGTCCTCAGAAGAATTTGAGGATTCTGACAGTTCTGTCGATGCAGCAATGCTTCTCCCAGAGGAGCCCTCCTCCCCTAAACGCAGGATGTCTCCTCCAGAGGATATTTCCTTCCAGGATTTTATCAGGGAGGTAGCTCGAGGCCTGTCCATTACTGTGGCCCCTGAAACAGAGCCAAGGGCCAAGGAGTTGGAAATTCTACAATATCCCAAAACTCCTAAAGAGGCAGCTACCTTGCCCATTCATGAGATTTTGTATGATCTCATGTTAAGGATGTGGGAGACACCTCTTACCACATCTCCTCATTCTCGCAGACTGGATACTATGTATCGAGTCCCTCCTTGTCTTGGTTTCCATAAGACTCAGCTTCCTCACCACTCTATTGTAGTGGAATCAGCTATGAGAAGGATCAAGAGTGCAGAGAGGCATGCCTCTAATCCTCCAGGACGTGAGTGCAGAACCCTGGATGCTTTTGGACGTCGGGTCTTCCAAGCTGCCATGCTTTCTGCCAGGATCAGTTCCTATAGTCTCTACATGGGAATGTTCCTGAAGGAGGTCTACAGATGATTTAGAGGCTTTAAGTCCTATTCTTCCTGAGGATAGAAGACAGGATTTTCTCACTTTGGTCAAACATGCCCAAGATGTTTCTAAATTTTCCAACCGTGCAGCCTTTGACTGCTTTGAGTGCATAAGCAGAACCTCGGCTATTGCCATAGGTGTACGTAGAATTGCTTGGCTCCAGGCATCTGATCTAGAGCTCTGGGTACAAGACAAATTGGGAAATATCCCTTGTACTGGTGAGAACCTGTTTGGTAAAGATTGGCAGGAAAAGGCCAATGAAATGGATGCTGAAAATTCCACCTTGGATAGATTATCCAAGTCCACGGCTGATCCTGCTAGAAAGAAATTGTTCAAGAAACCATTCTTTTCTAAAAAGAAAAGGTTTTATCCTGCTTATGTTCAGCAGGGACGTTCTGCAGGTCAGCTTGCCAGGAAAGGTCAGCAACCACCCAAACAAAAGAAAGCAAAGACTGCTAGGCCTCAACCGGCCCAGCAGGCTCAGCCTCCACAGGGCTTTTGACTTTCAACTAGAGAACTTAGCCTTCCTGGCTCTCGGGGGACCAGAGCCTTCCACCATTCCAGGAAGGTTATGTCATTTTGCCCCCAGATGGGGGCAAATAACAGCAGAGCACTGGACACTCTCCATCATAAAGGAGGGGGTACAAGCTTCATTTTTCAAGCATGCCCCCTCACACAATAGTAAAGCAGTTCAATTCTCCGACCTCTCTCATCAACATGTTAGGTCAGGAGGTCGCTATCCTTCTTGCCCAAGGGGCAATAGAAGAAGTTACCCATTCATCAGCAGGGTACAGGGTTCTATTCCCCTTATTTTCTTATCCCAAAGAAAACAGGGGGTTACAGACCTATCTTAGACCTCAGAGAATTGAACAAATTCCTTGTCAAGGAGAAATTCAAGATTTCTCTTGGATTTCTGCTGCCATACCTTGAGTCAGGATTGGCTTTGTTCTCTAGATCTCAAGGATGCGTACACTGACCTCATCCATCCAACCCACAGAAGGTTCCTTCGGTTCCTTTTTCAGCAGAAGCACTACCAATACAGGGTGCTTCCTTTTGGCCTGGCCTCAGCACCAAGGGTGTTCATGAAATGCATGGCTGTAGTAGCAGCATTTCTCCGCACTCTAGGGATATTCGTCTTCCCTTACTTAGACGACTGGCTCATTCGAGCACAAACAGAGTCAGAAGCCAGGACTTCTCTATCCTGCACAATGCGTATCCTTCAGTATTTAGGGCTGGTAATAAACATCCCAAAATCCAGTCTAACTCCCACTCAGTCTTTAGAGTTCATAGGAGCTTTACTGGATACCAGAAAGGCAAGGGCCTATCTCCCTCAGGCCCACTGCCTTCGCATGGTGCAGTTAGCTTCTCAAGCAGTGCTAAAGCCTCATCTCACTGCTCGAGAAATGTTACAACTACTAGGCCACATGGCATCTACTGTGCATGTGGTTCCCTATGCTCGCCTCCATATGAGGGCAGCTCAGTGGACTTTGTCCACCCAATGGACCCAGGCATCAGGATGCCTGTCAGACAAAATAGCAAACACAAGTCGCCTTATTTTGTCCTTCCAGTGGTGGAAGTCCACTCAAAACCTGTTGCTGGGGTCCCCTTTTCAACAACCCTTACCCCAAGCAACTCTCACAACAGATGCTTCTCTGATGGGTTGGGGAGCTGATCTCCAAGACCTCTCCAGCCAAGGCACCTGGTCTCCACAGGAGAGTCATCTACATATCAATCTCTTGGAGTTCGGAGCAATCTTCCTTGCTCTACGAGTGTTCCACACCCTGCTCAGCTACAAGACAGTCCTCATTCATGCGTACAATCAAGTAGCCATGTTCTATGTGAACAAGCAGGGGGGAACAGGCTCTCTGTCACTTTGCAACAAAGCTTTGCGACTATGGGCCCTTGCCAGAGAGCATCAGATTCATCTTCTGGCAGTGTATCTTCCAGGCATTCAAAACTCTTGGGCAGACAGACTCAGTCGAGTTCTGCTTCCACACGAGTGGTCTCTGCATGCAGGCCTGGTAGCCAGGCTATTTCAACTTTGGGGAACCCCGGACATAGACCTCTTTGCAACTCCGTGGAATGCAAAAAAACCCCGGTTCTGTTCCAGATTTCCGGCTCAGGGGGCTTTCCTCCTTTACTGGGGTCAAGACTTCCTGTATGCCTTTCCACCCATTCCCCTAATTCCCAAAACCGTGTTCAAGCTTCAGAGAGATAGAGGCCATATGATTCTCATAGCTCCACATTGGCCACGGCAAGTGTGGTACCCTCTGCTTCTACATCTCTCTTAAGCTCCCTCCCTGGTGTTTAGGGTCTGCTCCAGATCTCCTATCTCAGGAGGCCGGAATGTTATGGCATCCCAATCCCCAGTCTTTGCATCTCAGGGCTTGGTTGCTGAAGGCCTAGATCTCCAAGATCTTAATCTTCCTCAGCAAGTAAAAGATATTCTTTTTGCTTCCAGGAAACCTTCCACAAGACGCTCTTATGCTTTTACGTGGAAAAGGTTTACCATATGGTGTTCGCAGAAGGGTCTTAACCCCCTTGCCATACCTCTGGAATCATTGCTGGAGTATCTCCTTCATTTATCCAATGCAGGCCTGAAAACAAATTCAGTAAGAGTCCATTTGAGTGTTATTGCAGCTTCCTTTAAGCCTCTAAATGGACAACCTATTTCCTCTCATCCTCTTATAGCAAGATTTATGAGAGGCCTTTTTCTAACTAAGCCTCCCATTAGGCCACCACCGGTGGCATGGGACTTTAACCTGGTTCTTGGCCAGCTCATGAAGCCACCTTTCGAACCTTTAGCTACTACCTCCTTGAAATTCCTTTCTTGGAAGGTTATCTTTCTCATTGCAATCACATCAGCACGCCGCAATCTCCAGGAACAAGCAGGAATGAGTCTTCACATATGGGTACGTCGGTACCGACGGAGCCTGCGCGGGAACACTCCCCAGCTTCCCAAAAAGGAAAGCTTTTGGGAGCATCCCACAGCGCCTGCGCGCTGCCTTCCCGCCTTTCCTAACCATCTCTCCTCAGTTCTTCTTTGCCGCGGAGCCAGCAGGTCGAGCCCTGTCACCGCTGAAGAAGTTCTTTATTTTATTTTATTTCTTTGGTCGCGTGTCTGCTTCCCCGACTCCGGACCGGTACCGCCGGTCTTTTTCTCTTTCTTTCAAAAAAAAAAAAAATATATATATATTTTCTTCACTTAGTGTATTTTTCCTCTTGGGCCTCAGGGCCTACAAGAAAAGTTTCCTCATGGAAAAACCAGCCTCCGGGTTCAAGAAATGCACTAAGTGTAGCGGTACTATTTCTGTTACAGATACCCATGAATGGCGCCTTAACTGTTTGGGTCCTGAACACTCCATCCCTGATTGTCCCTCCTGCTCTCTGTCTAAATGGGGTTTACAGAACCGAGCAGCTAAGCTCCATGTGCTGTTTCCCGCTGATGCAGCGTCGGTAGCATCGACATCTTCCAGGTCGTCTTCTCCTGATGGATCTCAGGTAACCAAACATAAATCTAGCAGGTCCTCCAAGGGTAGATCTCCCTTTAAGCATCGAGATGCCTCCGGGCTTGCCCTCGAGGATCCTGCACCAGCAAAACAACCCCGGCGGGAAGCTCCGGCTTCCAAAGCTCCTCCTATGCGGTTACAGGTTGACATCGATGGCACGGCCTCAACCGATCACCTGTTAGAATGCTCTGGGGTACCGGCACAATCTCCCGGTACCGAATTCCAGGCATTAATGGCGTTGATGGATCAGAATGTTCTGTCCATGCAGCGGGCTATTACGGCCTTCATTCAAGCTGCGACGCCGCTGGTAACGAAACAAACTCCGTTGTCTGTATCGGCTCCGGTACCGGCACCAGCGCCGATACCGGTACCGGCACCAGCGCCGATACCGGCACCAGCGCCGATACCGGTACCGGCATCAGCGCCGATACCGGTACCGACTACATCGACATTGACCAGGATACCGGCTGCTGCGGTTCCTTGTCCAGGGCTGCTTATCAGTACCGATCCGGTACCGGGGACGCCCGATGTCGATACTGCTCGATACGCGTATCGAGCGTTGGAAGAGCACCCTGACAGGCGATACTTTGATTACTCTGATTCTGATACATCAGACGAGTCTCCTGAAGTATCCATAGCCCTTCCTGAAGAGCCGCCTTCTCCAAAAAGAAGAATGTCTCCTCCAGAGGACTTGTCCTTTCAAGACTTCATAAGAGAAGTAGCTAAAGGACTTTCTATTTCAGTAACCTCTGAATCCGAGCCTAGAGCAAAAAAATTGGATATTTTAGGCTATTCTAAGGCTCCTAAAGAGGCAGTCACCTTACCAATTCATGAGATTCTTTATGAACTCATGATTGATCTATGGGAGACTCCTCTCACACTCTCTCCTCATTCTCGCAGATTGGACACTATGTGTATCGTGTTCCTCCCTGTCCTGGATTTCATAAAACTCAGCTTCCTCACCATTCCATTGTGGTGCAGTCAGCTATGAAAAGGATAAAGAGTACAAAGAGACACTCTTCTGCTCCTCCAGGAAGAGAATGCAGGACCTTGGATGCTTTTGGTAGGAAAATCTTCCAAGCCAGTATGCTTATTGCCAGAATCAACTCATATAGTCTTTACATGGGTATGTTTCTAAAAGAAGTTGCAGAAAAGCTGCACACTTTCCTCCCTTTTCTTCCAGAGGATAAAAAAGAGGAATTCCTCATTTGGCTTAAGCATACCCAAGACATTTCAAAGTTTTCCAACAGGGCAGCCTTTGACTCCTTTGAAGGTGCCAGCAGAGCTTCGGGCATTGCCATAGCTGCTTGCAGAATTGCTTGGCTCCAGGCTTCTGATTTAGAACCCTGGGTTCAAGATGGCTTAGGAAATCTTCCCTGTACACGTGAAAACCTATTTGGCAAAGAAAGGCAAATAAAAGTCACTCAAATGGATGCAGAAAACTCTGCTCTGGATAGACTTTCAAAGTCAACCTCCATTCCTGCCAAGAAAAAGCCTTTTAAAAAGTCTTTCTTTAAAAAGGGCAGATTTCCTTCTACTTCTGGCCAACAATCTTCTACAGGTCGCTTTACCACTAAGCGTCAGCAACCTAAACAGGCCAGGCCTAAGCCTACAGGGGCTGCTGCAACTCAGCAGGCCCAACCTCCTCAGGGTTTTTGACTTGATGCTAGAGAATTTAGCCTTTCTGGCTCTAAAGCAGCCAGAGCCTCTCGCCATTCCAGGAAGTTTGGCTCATTTTGCTCCCAGATGGGAGCAAATAACATCGGAGCAGTGGACCCTCTCCATCATAAGAGAGGGCTACAAGCTTCATTTCTCAGACCTTCCTCCCCACACCATGGTGAGACACTTCAATTCTCCCACATCTCTTCTCGACCTTCTAGGTCAATAGGTAGCTACCCTTCTTGCCCAAGGGGCAATAGAAGAAGTTCCTCTTCTTCATCAAGGGTCAGGGTTCTACTCCCCCTATTTTCTCATTCCAAAGACGACAGGGGGATACAGGCCCATCTTCGATCTCAGAAAATTGAACAAATTTCTATGCAAGGAGAAGTTCAAGATGCTTTCTCTGGGCACTCTCCTTCCATACCTTCAAAGTCAGGACTGGCTTTGTTCTCTAGATCTCAAGGATGCATACATACATGTCCTCATCCATCCCTCTCACAGAAGATTCCTACGGTTTCTTTTCCAAAGAAAACATTACCAATACAGAGTCCTTCCTTTCGGTCTGGCCTCTGCCCCAAGAGTGTTCACCAAATGCATGGCAATAGTTGCTGTATTTCTACGCACTCTGGGAATATTTGTCTTCCCATACCTGGACGACTGGCTCATCCGAGCTCCATCTCAGTCAGAGGCCCAGATTTCCCTGGACAGCACAAGGCGCATTCTGTAGTATCTGGGACTTGTGGTAAACCTCCCAAAGTCTCAGCTCACCCCTACTCAGTCCCTAGAATTCATAGGGGCCTGGTTGGATACCACTACTGCAAGGGCCTACCTTCCTCAGGCCCGTTGCCAACGTCTAGTGCAGTTAGCCTCCCAGATTCAGTCAAAGAGCCACTTAACTGCCCGGGAGATGCTAAAACTGCTAGGCCACATGGCTTCCACAGTGCATGTGGTACCCTCTGCTCGCCTACACATGAGAGCAGCTCAATGGACTTTGTCCACACAGTGGACTCAAGCTTCAGGAGCTCTCTCAGACCAAATAGCAACCACCAAACGTCTCTTTTGGTCTCTCCAATGGTGGATGTCCACTCAAAATTTGTTGCTGGGGTCCCCCTTCCAACAGTTGTTGCCCCAAGCAACCCTCACAACAGATGCCTCCAAAACAGGTTGGGGAGCCCATCTACAGGACCTCTCCACTCAAGGCACTTGGTCCCCACAGGAGACCTCTCTTCATATCAACCACTTGGAGCTTCGAGCAGTTTTTCTAGCTCTCAAGGTCTTTCATACCCTCCTCAGCTACAAGACAGTCCTCATTTATACGGACAATCAAGTAGCCATGTTTTACATAAACAAACAAGGAGGAACTGGCTCTCTGTCGCTTTGCAACGAAGCTTTAAGATTGTGGGCCTTCGCCAGAGAGCATCAAATCCATCTCCTGGCAGTATACCTCCCAGGAGTCCAAAATATTTGGGCAGACAGACTCAGTCAAGTTCTGCTTCCACATGAACGGTCCCTGCACATGGATCAGGTACTCAGAATCTTCCAAGAATGGGGAACCCTGGACATAGACCTCTTTGCAAGTCCGTGGAATGCCAAACTTCCCCGGTTCTGTTCCAGAATTCCGTGTCAGGGAGTTCAGGCCAAGGATGCCTTCCTCCATTGGGGTCAGGGCTTCCTGTATGCATTTCCACCCATTCCCTTGATTCCCAAGACTCTGTTCAAACTCCAGAGGGATCAAGGATCTATGATCCTCATAGCTCCATGCTGGCCACGCCAAGTGTGGTACCCTCTACTTCTACATCTCTCCCAAGCCCCCTCCCTGGAGTTGGGAGCTGCTCCAGACTTTCTGTCCCAGGAGGAAGGGACCTTGTGGCACCCAAACCCCAAGTCCCTACACCTCAGAGCTTGGTTACTGAAGGCCTAGACCTTCAAGACTGGAATCTTTCTCAACAAGTGAAGGATATCCTCCATACTTTCAGAAAACCTTCCACCAGGCGTTCTTATGCTTTTAAATGGAAGAGGTTTTCCATTTGGTGTGCTGAAAAGGGTCTTGACCCTCTAGCACTAACCTTTAAATTCTCTGTTAGACTATCTCCTGCATCTTTCCAATGCAGGCCTTAAAACGAATTCAGTAAGAGTCCATTTGAGTGCTATTGCAGCATCCCTTAAGCCTATCAATGGACAACCTATTTCCTCTCATCCTCTCATTGCAAGATTCATGAGAGGCCTAACTTTAACTAAACCTCCCATTAGGCCTCCTCCGGTGGCATGGGACTTAAATTTGGTTCTTGGTCAGCTTTTGAAGCCACCTTTTGAACCCTTAGCCACTACCTCCTTGAAGGTTCTTTCCTGGAAGGTTATTTTCCTCATTGCAGTCACTTCAGCTCGCCACATCAGTGAACTGCAGGCATTAGTGGCTAATCCACCTTATACAAGGTTCCATCATGATAAGGTAGTCCTTAGGACAAATCCACACTTTATGCCTAAAGTGGTCTCACCTTTTCATCTTAATCAAGAGGTATATTTACCTGTCTTTTTTCCAGCTCCTCAGGCATCCAGTGCAGAGAAGAATCTTCATACTCTGGATTGTAAAAGAGCTCTTGCTTTTTACTTACAAAGGACACAGCAACATAGAAAGTCTTCCCAGCTTTTTGTTGCTTTTGATCCTTCTCATTTGGGACTTCCAGTATCTAAGAGAACACTGTCCAGTTGTATTGCTCAGTGTATTTCTTTCGCCTACCAGAGTAAGAACTTTTCTCTGGAGAGCCATGTCACAGCTCATAATGTGAGGGCCATGGCCACCTCTATGGCTCATCTAAATTCTGTGTCCATCGGCCAGATCTGTCGAGCAGCCACCTGGGCCTCGGTTCATACCTTCACAGCCCATTACTGCTTGGACAAGGACTCCTGCCAGGATGCCTTGTTTGGTCAGGCTGTCCTCAAACACCTGTTCCATTCTTAAACAACTCCTACCCTCCTTCCCTGGATGGATGCCTGAGATCCATAGGAGGAGGTAGACCCCTTCCCAGGGTCTCATATCCTTGGGGATTTCCCGGGCATCTTAGCTAGGGAGTCCCCATATGTGAAGACTCATTCCTGCTTGTTCCTGGAGATAGCACAGTTACTTACCTGTAACAGGTGATCTCTGGGAACAGCAGGAATAAGTCTTCACAACCCTCCCACCTCCCCTAGGAGTTGTATCTCTTTTTCTATCTTTCCTTTCCTCTCTCTCTCTATTGTCTCAGCTTTAAACTCGAACTGAGGAGAGATGGTTAGGAAAGGCGGGAAGGCAGCGCGCAGGCACTGTGGGATGCTCCCAAATGCTTTCCTTTTTGGGAAGCTGGGGAGCGTTCCCGCGCAGGCTCCGTCAGTACCGACGTACCCATATGTGAAGACTTATTCCTGCTGTTCCTAGAGATCACCTGTTACAGGTAAGTAACTGTGCTTTAGTGAGTTGCAAGCGCTAGTAGCTAATCCACCTTATACAAGGTTCCATCATGACAAGGTAGTCCTTAGGACTCATCCGCACTTTATGCCAAAGGTGTTCTCGCCTTTTCATCTGAACCAAGCGGTCTACCTACCTGTGTTTTTTCCAAGGCCTCGTGCATCAAATGCAGAGAGGAATCTTCATACCTTGGACTATAAAAGAGCTTTAGCTTTTTACTTAGAAAGAACACAGCAACATAGAAAGTCCTCTCAACTTTTTGTTGCTTTTGATCCTTCTCATTTGGGACTTCCAGTCTCCGAGAACACTGTCTAACTGGTTTGCTCAGTGTATTTCCTTTGCTTATCAGAGTAAGAACCTTTCTCTGGAGGGCCATGTCACAGCTCACAATGTGAGAACCATGGCAGCCTCAGAGGCTCATCTACACTCTGTCTCTATCGACGACATCTGTCGAGCAGCCACTTGGGCCTCGGTTCATACCTTCACAGCCCATTACTGCTTGGACAAGGATTCCCGCCGGGATGCCTTGTTTGGTCAGGCTGTTCTCCAACACCTGTTCCATACCTAATCAACTCCTACACGCCATCCCTGGTAGGATGCCAGAGATCCATGGTGGGAAGTGGAGCCCTGTTCAGGGACACAACTTCTGGGGTCTCTCCCTGGCACCTAAAGCTAGGGAGTCCCCATATGTGATGACTACATTCTTGCTTGTTTCTGGAGATAGCATAGTTACTCACCTGTAACAGGTGATCTCCAGGAACAGCAGGAATTTAGGCCTCACAACCCACCCACCTCCTCTAGGAGTTGTATCTCTCTATCTATCTCTTTCCTTTTCCTCTCTCTCTTTGTCTCAGCTTTAAAACTCAACTGGAGAGAGGCAGTTGGGAAAGGCGGGAAGGCAGCACGCAGTCGCTGTGGGATGCTCCCAAAAGCTTTCTAATTGGACGCTGGGGAGCGTTCCCGTGCAGGCTCCGTCGGTACTGACGATACCCATATGTGAGGACTAAATTCCTGCTGTTCCCGGAGATCACTTGTTACAGGTGAGTAACTATGCTTTACCCCTATCCTGCTCCTGGACAACCCCCCACTCAGAGAGAGGCTTTTCCTCTGCATATCGCTGACCCCTTGTAACCTCAACCTCTTGGGTCTTGAATTGTCCAGGAGGGATATAGACTGCACATTAGGAGTTGGTCCATGGCTTTTGTCCTGAAATGAGCATTGAATATGTGGTCTGGATTGTCATACGCTTATATTATGGTAACCTGCTGTTCCCTTTCTTTTCTTTGCCTATCCTTTTGACTGTTTGTCCTCTACTCTTTCCTATCTTACAAATGGCGTTCCTTTCATATTTCCACAAATGATATATTATTGTAAACCGCTCTAATGCTTCGGCCTGAGCGGTATATCAAATGCAAATAAACATAACATAACACCTATTTGAATTCTCATGAAATTGCCCACTGTTAAGAAATAAATCTACAGGCATTCTCCATCCTACAGGCTGCCAACACAGTCAAGCTCATCCCCCATTAGGCAGTTAGGGCTGGGATTTTATTTGAGGTATTTTCTAGTGACAAAGGTATCGGGAGGGGGGGAGGATTACTTCCCTATCTGACACCTCAAGGACCTGAACAAATTTCTCTTAAAGGAAAAGTTCAGAATGTTTTCCCTGGGCAACTTGCTTCCCTATGCCCCAAAAAGGGGGACTGACTACGTTCTCTAGATCTAAAGGACGTCTATATCCATGTAGACACAAACCAGTCACAAGAAGCATCTGTGATTCCTTATAAGGACATGCCTTTCCAGTACAGTGTACTTTCCTTTTGCTTCGCCTCCGCTCCTTGTTTGTTCACAAAATATTCACCACAATAGTTCCAGCATTTCTACATAGACTGGGCCATCCACATGTTTCCTTCCCTGAATGATTGGCTGATCAAGAGCACTACTCGGGAAGGGGTTCAGGAGTCCACATGCCTATCCACCCACCTACTACAGCTATTAGGGTTCGTTATCAATTATCCCAAGTCCATCCTCTGCCCAACCCACTATTTTGAATTAATTGGAGTCCTGCTAGACAGGGCTTAAGCAAAGATCTGTCTTCCTCATGATAGACTCACTTGACTGCAGGAGATAGTAAAAGGAACACAAGAGTCAGCAGATGTCAAGAGACTTGTTTGTAATATTGGGCCACATGGTTTTGATGGTTCATTTCAAAATGAGACAAGCTCAATGGGTCCTGAGCATACAGTGGGCGCAGTCTATTCACAAACTCAAGGACATCTGTCACCCTTCTGCTCTGGGACTCCTTGTCCTGGTGGATGGATAATTACAATCTGGCAAAAGGTTTTTGCTTCCAAATTTTTCCATACCAAAATTGATGACAGTAGGTCCACACTAACTCAGCTGGCAAGCTCATATAGATGGGTTCCACACCCAGGACCTGTGGTCCACCCAGGAAAGTCTTCACTAAATCAGTATCCTGGAACTGAGCAATATCGAATGCTCTAAAGTCTTTCATAGATTGTCCATCTGGATCATGATAAATCAGTTGGCCACTAATCAGGTTGTAATTTACTACATAAACAAGCAGGTGGAACTGGCTTGTACCTCCAGTCTTTGGAAATGGTCAGGTTATAGAACTTCACCATCTCCTACGGGATGACACTTAGAGCCACATACCTGTCAAATGGATCCTGAATCAGGAGATGAGTTGGTGTCTCTTGAAAGGGGGGTATCCCCTCGATACTTTGTCACTCCTTGGAACAGGCAAGTGTTTAAATTCTGCTCCAGGGTGGGGACATTACAAACAACCTTGGGTGCCTTCCTCCTACATTAAGGGAGTGTGTGTTCTGTACATTTATCCTCCTTTTCTTCTGATAGCAAAAACTCTTGTGAAGCTCAAGGAAGATGGGGGCACGCTAATTCTCATAGTGCCTTATTGGTCCAGGCAGCCGTGATTTCCTCTTCTGAAAGAACTTGCCTTTGGGGTCCTGATTTCACCTGGGCAGCTTACCAACTCTGATTATGCAGGATCAGGGACATTTTGTTGCACCCCATATCAAGTCCTGAGACCTCACAGCTTGGATGTCCAAATTGAACCTACCAGTTAGTGTTGCCTCCATTATCCTGGCCTCCAAAAGAGATTTCACAAGGAGGTTGTATGGATTCAAGTGGAGGTGATTTGCTGTCTGGTGTGAGCGGCAAACCCTTTATCATGTCCCACACAAAAACTGATTCAATACCTTCTACATTTGCCTGAGACAGGTTTAAAAACAAACTCTCAGGATTCACCTCGGTGCTATTGATGCATATCACCATCATGTAGAATGTAAACCTATCTCTGTACAGCTTTTAGTTGTTCCTTCATGCAAGGCTTGCTTCTTATAATCCCTCCCCTAAAACGTCCTACAGTGGGCCTCAACATGATTTTAACTCAACTGATGAAGGCTCCTTTCGGTGCGCAGGTTATCTAGTGGTACTTGACCTGGATGGTCTTGTTTTTGGTGGCAGTCTCTTCAGCATACAGAGGTGGTGAGCTCCAGGCTCTAGTAGTGGATGCACCCTTGACTAAGTTTATCCACAACAGGGTGGTTTGGTGTACTTATCCTAAATTCCTTCCTAAAGTGGTTTCTGATTTCCACCTTAACCAGTTGGTCATTCTTCCAACATTTTTCCCAAGACCCAGTGCCCATAGAGAGCATTGATCTTTTATTTGTAGTGGACTGAAGACCATAGAAAGTCTACTCAACTCTTTGTTTCTTCTGACCCCAGTAGGTTGAGGGCTGCCATCAACAAACACTCTGGCTAGCAGACTGCATATCTCTCATTTATGTCCAGGCAGGTCTGAAGCTCTACGTTCATGTCGCAGCTCAGTGTTCGAGCCATGGTTCCGTCTGTGGTCCACTTACACTTTGCCTCCATGGAAGAGATTTGCAAAGCTATAAATTGACTTTGGTCCTCATTCACATCACACTACTGGTTGAAAAGGGACTCCCAATGTGACAGGAGAGTTGTCCAGACTCCTTCAAAATCTGTTCAGGAATTAAAATCCAACCCTCTCACCACCAGGCCACATTTTCTTATGTTTTGTGCTACCTCATTCTTGTATATTTCTAAAGGCCTGTTGCCAAAAAAAAGCTGTTATGCTAATGTCTCTATTTGCAACACTTTGTTCTTCCTTTTTCTTTTCGAGGTATCCAGTAGCTAGGGAAATCCCATATATAAGCACTTACCCTGCTTGTCCACTGAAAAAACAAGATTACTCATCTGTAGAAGGTGTTCTCTCTAAACAGGATAAGTTCTTGCAACCCTCCCTTTTTCCCTTGGAATTGTTCTGCTAAGCTTGTTACCAGACTGAGGAGATAAGCGTGGTGATGGCAGGTAGGAATATGCACTTATGCATAGAGCGACTGCTCTAAAACTTGGGAGAAGTTCCCATATAGGTCTCTTTTGGTGACATCACCCATATGAGAACTTTTCTTGCTGTCGCAGAACACCTGTTGCAGATGAATAACCTTGTTTATATTACAAGATCTTCACTGGCTGTCTGTAGAAGCTAAATGTTGGAATTTTATGTCTAGTCTTTAAGGGTTTATGAGCCAAACTAGGGCTCTCGGGTCTTCACAGTTGGGTTTGTTATGCATTCCTACTTTATCTGGTGTACGTTTGATCTTGATAAGAAAGATAGCATTTAGCTTTCTTGGCTTAAAAGTGTGAAATTCATGCATTTACAGTTGAAGGGAAAGTTGAATTACCTGTTTGGTGAGGTGGGAGGAGGAAGAAAACATCAAGAGATTTGCTCAGCATTTCAATGTGGGAAACTGAGCAATTGGTAATTCAGGAAATTGTCCTAAATCTAAATGTGTTTAAAATGGAAAAGATAGCAGAATCAGATTAACATTTATGATGGTAGTTCATTACATTACATCAGATTTTGTTTTTAGCTCGAGTATATTCTATACAGCAAAATTTCAGATTCAGTAATCAAAGTTTTAGTCCACAGACCAAATTATATAATCTGTGTGCATAGCAAGCTCATTCAAGCTAACTCTGATTTAGCCACTTTGCTGTCCAAGATCCAGCGGTTTCTCTGTTGGGGCTGTCAGTTGTGCATATTGTAGGAAGGATGCATTTGGACTCTGAGGTAGAAAATAGACAATTTGCTGCAAAAGTGATTTATTTTAGCCTTGGAGAGAGAGCCATTTCCAGCCTCAAGTGAGAAAGGAGCCATTGCTGCAAATGTCTGAAGTGGAAAAGAAGCAGCTGTAGTGCATAGTGTTAACATATTTTTACCCAATGAAGTATTCAAAGCCCTGCTGTGTTGCTTTTTTTACCTTTTTGCCTGTTTTTGATCTGTGTATGTGTAGAAACATTAAATTCCTTTTCGTCCACCAGACCAGTCCAGAATGTGCATGGGTTCTATGTTCTCTTAGGCTTCCACGACTAGTATCATGATCTTTGCAGTTTTTCTTGATATGTGGATCTGAGGTTTTGGCCATCTTTCTGTGGCTTTCTTTAGGGTGAAGTGGTTATGCAGTGAATGTCTGTTCTTATATACAGTGGTTCTCAAACCGGATTGGTGGGTTTGAAGCAGGAAATATGAATTTTGGGTGGGAAGGTCTATTGAAGAAAAGGCGAGAAATTTGAATTTGATTTCGGAGGGAACGTTCATTGGAAAAAGGCAGGAGTTTTGAAATGACCCGGAAAGCTATGAAGATCATGCTTGGAAACCTACTCAAGAGCTCTGAGCTTCTGCCATTATTTAGGCACTGTGCAGCCAGTTTCTATTCAGTATTTGCCTGTCTCTGTGCAGCAGAACTGTCTAGCGAGAGTGCTTCTGGGTCCAATTGGAAAACTAGGCCTTCAGTTGAGCCGCTACAATCTGAGGACTTCCAGTCCATTCGTAGAGACCATGTTTAGGTGATAATCTGGAGGAGTCCAGGTCCCTCGCCATGGCTAGTGAGCTCAGGAGATTGTCTGTCTTAGGATGCTCGGTTTTCTGCCAATTTCCCTTTTTCTATTTTAATTTGCTGTTGCTTCTCTATTTCCTTCTCTTCACCCCCCCCCCCCCTTTTGCCCCAAGTTACTATTTGAAAGGTAGTGGTATTTTGTGTGTTGAGAGTGCCTTCACTGAAATTTTTCTGCCACCATGATGGTGCTTTTTTGGGCAGTACTCTCTGGTCTGATCGGTAAGCAATGGGAGGGAGCTCTCATTCTGTTTCCCAGATGGCAAGGGGATTATTCCTTTGTGCTGCAGTGTACTATTCAGGGTCAGAAGGCCTTGCCTACCATGGGAGCACACAGGTGCCACTTCGATGACCAGGGGTGGGGCAAGGTAGCAGGGAGCGACTTTCACTTTGCCATAGTTTTCTGTGGGCAGCCTTGATTTTTTTTTTCTTTCACATTTTCACTGATATGTGGCGGTGCCTTTGGTGGCTAATGAATTTTAAAAATCAGATTTTTTTTGTTTGGAGCTAAGAAGGGTGAGGCGGCAGCTAAAGCCACTCTTGTAAGGTGGATTAAGGAGGACATGTCTGCCTGCATTCTGAAGGGTTGAAATCTGCCTTAGGTTTTTTCAGGCACATTAAGCAAGAGACATGTTTGCCTTATTGGCTGAATCTCACTTGGCTACTGTTGAGATTTATAAGGCAGCTACAATGGTGGTTCTTGCAAATCTTTGCAAAATATTAGATTTGTTGTTCATGTACAAGAGAATGCTGCTTTCAGCAGCGGGGTACTAAAAGCAGGGCTGTGGAGTCGGTAGATAAATGTTCCGACTCCGACTCCTCAATTTTTTGTACTTCTTCCGACTCCGACTCCTCTGTATTAATATGAAGGAAAGAAAGGCAACATACATGTCATTCTCCAGGACCAAGCAGGAAGTCAGTCCTCACTTATGGGTGACGTCGGCGCCGACGGAGCCCTCGCGGAGCAATTTTCCCCAGCTTTCAAAGAAAGCCTTTGGGAATTGCAGCGCGCATGCGCGGTAGTCTTCCCGCCCGAGGGTGCCATCTTAGCCAGTCTTCTTTTTTCCGCGGAGCCCTACAGACGTCCCCGTCTTGTCCCCGCGAAAAAGTTGATTTTCCTCTGTATTTATCCTTTTTTCTTTCGGTTCGACGCCGGTCGTTTTCCCGCCCGGACTCGCGACGCCGGTCTCGAGTCCTCTAACGGTTTTTCGGTTTTTCTGACTTAGTCAGCTTTCGTTTTCGTTTTTCCCTGGCAGCCCGGTCCTTTGACCTCGCAGGGGCCCTTTTTCCCCCGATGGCTGCCAGTGGCTTTAAGCGGTGTGGTCGGTGTGACCGAAATATGTCACTCACCGACTCACACGACCTTTGCCTCCGCTGCCTGGGCCCAGATCACGAGGAACTGATCTGTGGGCCCTGCAGCAAACTGTCCTCGAAGGCGTTGAGAAGTCGGCGGCATCAGCGCGAAAGAATCTTCGCTGACCCCAGCCGTACCCGGACCTCGTCGGAGGCCTCACTGTCGAAAGGCTCCAGTTCGGACCGTCGACGGAGCTCCTCCGACCGGGGTTCTCCCTCCGGGGACCATCGACGGAAGGAAAAACCCGCGAGGGCGGCGTCGGTGGACGCTCCTGGCTCCGCGAGGGCCAGGTCGCATAGCCCCGACAGCCGCCCCGGGTCCTTGGAGAAGGAACACCTCCCGAAGCGACCTCGCCTGGAGTCGGAGATGCCTGCCCGGGTAAGTCCTGTTGTCCTTCTGGACTCGCCTCCGCGTCAGCCGACGTCGGGCCCGACGCCGTCGGGGCCCGAGTCGGGGGCTGCTGGGTCGCCTGAGCTCGGACTCAGGTTGACGGCCTTGGAGAGCAGATTGTCTGCCTTCATGGACCAGCAGCGGGCACTGCTCGCTGGCTTCGCTGGCGTCGCTGCCCCGACCGCCGGGACGTCGACGTCCAAGTCGACCCCGGAGACCGAGCCGATCCTCGAGTCGATGAGAACTCGAGTCGATCCTCGGTCGAGGTCGCCCTCGGCCTCCCGTTCGGGACCGAGGTCGCCGACGCCGACTCCCTCGGCGTCGGGGCGGCTGGCGCCGCACCCTGCCCGAGCCGACCCCACCGAGTCCTCGTCGGAGTCGGTCTGGGAGTCTGAGGAGGAAGAGTCACCTGATTCTTTCCGGACTCGGTGTGTCCCATCGGACTCTCCGGAGTCCGAGCCTCGGAAGCAGTCCCCCCCGGAGGATGCCCGGTTCTCGGATTTCGTTAGGGATATGGCCAAGGCTTTGGCCTTCCCTGCGGACCCCGAGGAGGAGCCTCGAGCCGAAGAGCTCGACGCCCTCCAGTATGACTCTCCCGCGAGGGAGCACTTTACTGTGCCGGTTCCTCCTATGCTGGAACGACTACTCTTCCGCATGTGGGAGAGTCCGGCCTCCTCGCCGGTCCTGAGCAAGCGGGTCGATTCTATCTATCGAGTCCGCAAGAGCCCTGGCTTTCAAAAGGCGCAGTTGCCACACCATTCCATGGTAGTGGAATCGGCCATGCATCGTCTTAAGAGCCAGAAGATGCACTCCTCGGTGCCTCCTGGAAGGGAGGCCCGTAACCTGGATGGCCTTGGCAAAAAGTGCTTCCAGGGCTCTATGCTCGCCTGTCGTGTCCAGACTTACCAGCTCTACATGGGCATGTATCTCAGGGATCTGGCTAAAGAGCTAGCCGGCTTCTCCGCTGGTTTGTCCGAGGAACCCTTGCGGAGGTTCCTAGCCTTGTCCACAGGTATTCGGGAATGCTCAAAGTTCATGTCCCGAGCAGCCTATGATGGCTTTGAAGCCTCGGCTCGAGTAGCCGCAGCCGGCATCGGTGCCCGCCGACAGGCTTGGCTTCGACCTTGAGCCCTGGGTACAGGACAAGTTGGTCGATGTCCCCTGCCGAGGCGAAAACCTCTTTGGCAAGCCCATGGCGGAAAAGGCTGCACAAATTGAGACTGAGACTCTCACCAGGACCAGGCTTTCTAGGAAGACCTCCGCCCCTTCCCAGAAAAAGAAGGGCTCGGGAAAAAAGACCTTTTACCCGAGGAAGGCGGCTGCCTACAAACAATACCCCCATTATCAGGCCCCTGCAGCTCCCCAACAGGGCCAGCAGGCCAAGGGACGGGGTAACGGGTCCCGTAGGCAGCAAGCCCCCAAGCCTGCGCCACCAGCCCCTGCTCAGCAGGGTGGGGGTTTTTGACTCGCTCAGCATAGCCTCTCCCCCCCCGCTGGTTCCCCCCAGCACCGGAGGCCGGCTGGTTCACTTCGCCGACAGGTGGTCCAGCATCACCACAGATGCCTGGGTGCTTCAGGTCGTGCGAGAGGGCTACCTTCTCCACTTCCATCAGGTCCCTCCCTCCTATTTTCCGGGAGAGCCTCCGCGCCCCCCTCTGCACAGGGAGTTGCTCCTTCAGGAGTTAGCAGGTCTTCTGCAGGATCAGGCGGTGGAACCGGTGCCACACCACCTGAGAGGTCAGGGCTTCTATTCAAGGTATTTTCTGATACCAAAGAGAACAGGAGGCCTCCGACCCATCCTGGACTTGCGCAACCTCAACAAGTTCCTTGTGCGGGAGAAGTTCAAAATGCTTACCCTTGGAATCCTTCTGCCCTACCTCCAGCAGGGAGATTGGCTATGCTCCTTGGATCTAAAGGATGCTTACACGCACATCCTCATCCACCCAAGCCACCGACAATACCTAAGGTTTGTGATGGCAGGAAATCATTACCAGTACAGAGTACTGCCCTTCGGCCTGTCCTCCGCACCGCGAGTCTTCACAAAATGTCTCGCGGTCGTGGCGGCCCATCTCCGGCTTCACAGCCTCTATGTTTTTCCGTACCTCGACGACTGGCTCATCAGAGCAGCATCCGCTCAGGAGGTCACCACCGCCACGTGCCGCACGGTGACTCTGCTGCAGCACTTGGGCTTTGTCATCAACTTCGCAAAGTCCACTTTGCTCCCCTCACAGGATCTCGAGTTCATCGGCGCAAGGCTGCACACCCCTCAGGCGCGAGCGTACCTACCGCTCGACAGGGCTCAGCGGCTCATGGACCTAGCCGACCGCTTTCGCAGCCAGCCCCTGGTCTCCGCCAGGCGCTTCCTGAGACTGCTCGGCCATATGGCTTCCACCGTCCATGTGACCCCCAATGCCCGCCTGAATATGCGGCCTGCTCAGTGGTGTCTCCGCCAGCAGTGGCGACAGGCCACGGGCGGCCTAGCAGACCTGGTGCGCGTCTCCGAGCCGCTGGTCTCGTCTATCCGGTGGTGGCTCCGGCAGCCGAACCTGGTATTGGGAATGCCTTTCCAGTCACCTCAGCCGACCCGGGTGCTGACCACCGATGCATCCCTCCTGGGCTGGGGAGCCCATTGCCAAGAGGCACGTACTCAGGGCCTCTGGACCAAGTGGGAGTCTGCTCAGCAGATCAACTTCCTGGAGCTCAGGGCGATCCGCCTAGCTCTCAAGGCCTTCTCCCACCTGACCTCCCAACAGTCCGTCCTTGTCCAGACGGACAATCAAGTTGCCATGTTCTACGTGAACAAGCAGGGGGGCACGGGCTCCTTCCTCCTCTGCCGGGAGGCACAGAAGCTCTGCTCTTGGGCCGTCAGTCACGGCATTCTCCTCAAGGCAGTTTATCTCCCGGGCCAAGAAAATTGCCTGGCGGACAAACTCAGCAGGGTCCTCCAGCCGCACGAGTGGCGTCTGGACCCCTTGATCGTTCAGAAGCTCTTCCTCAGGTGGGGCCTCCCCACAGTGGATCTCTTTGCCAGTCCTCACAACCGGCAGCTTCCTCGCTTCTGCTCTCGTCAGCCTCACCCCCTTCGGGTGGCGGCGGACGCCTTTCTGATCTCATGGTCGGGGAGCCTTCTGTACGCTTTCCCTCCCATCCCGTTAGTCTCTCGGACCCTTTTCAAGGTTCTCCGAGACAATGCTTTCGTGATCCTGGTGGCCCCTCGCTGGCCCAGGCAGCCGTGGTTTCCGCTCTTGCTGCAACTGGCGGTGGAGGATCCAATCCCTCTGGGGGTGCAACCGGATCTCCTCACCCAGGATCAGGGGTCCCTACTGCACCCCAACCTCAGGTCTCTCAACCTCATGGCCTGGCTGCTGAGAGGGTAGTCCTTGCTCCTCTCCTCTTGCCGGCAGAGGTGGAGGAGGTCGTCTTGGCTTCGCGGCGGCCTTCTACCCGCAAATGCTACGCCCTTAAATGGCGTCGCTTTGCAGTCTGGTGTACCCAACAGTCTCAGGATCCCTTCTCCTGCCCGGTGTCGGTGATCTTACAGTACTTGCTACACCTCTCTAATCTGGGACTTAAGTCCAACTCCGTCAAAGTTCACCTCAGTGCTCTTTCCGCACATCATGTGCCGGTGGACGGCAGACCTCTCTCCAACGACCCTCTCGTAGCGAGGTTTCTCCGAGGTCTCCTACTACTTAAACCACCTCTGCGCCCGCCAGCGCCTGACTGGGACCTGAATGTGGTTTTGCAGCGGATCACCTGTCCGCCTTTTGAACCTATGGCTACCTGCTCTCTCCGTTTTCTGTCTTGGAAAACGCTGTTCTTGATAGCCCTCACTTCCGCTAGGCGCGTAAGTGAATTACAGGCCCTCGTGTCTGATCCCCCCTACACTCGGTTCTACAAGAATAGGGTAGTCCTACGGACTCACCCAAAGTTTCTGCCTAAAGTGGTCTCCCCTTTTCACTTGAATCAGGAGGTGGTACTTCCAACCTTCTTTCCCAGACCACACTCCAGCCGAGCTGAGACGGTCCTCCATACCCTGGACTGTAGAAGGGCGTTGAACTTCTACCTTGACCGTACGCGGGAGCACCGTAAAGCTGCGCAGCTTTTTGTGTCCTTTGACCCCAATAAATTGGGGCTCCCGGTCTCCAAGCGTACTCTGTCCATCTGGGTTGCGGACTGTATCTCTTGGGCTTATGGGGCAGCCGGACTCGCCTTAGAAAGTCGAGTCACGGCTCATTGCGTTCGGGCAAAGGCCACGTCAGTGGCTTACCTCCGCTCTGTTCCGCTGGCAGACATCTGCCGGGCCGCTACTTGGTCTTCGAGCCAGACTTTTGCGGTCCATTACTGTCTCGAGAGGGAGTCCCGTAGGGACAGTGCTTTCGGACAGGCAGTCCTCCGTAATCTCTTTGAGGTCTGAGCAACTCCTACCCTCCATCCCGGATGTGGGCTACCGGTGGGTGAGAATTCAGCGAAGATTCTATCCTTCTGTGCTGCTGAGCTAGAGGGAGCTCATTTTTGTGCTTAGGGTCTCCGGTAGCCTTGAGCTTGGGAGTCCCATAAGTGAGGACTGACTTCCTGCTTGGTCCTGGAGAAAGCGTAGTTACTCACCTGTAACAGGTGTTCTCCAGGAGCAGCAGGAATCAGTCCTCACTACCCTCCCTCCTCCCCTTGGAGTTGCAATCGTCTGCTTATGTTCTTTTTGCAAATTTTTATGCTGTCTTTTTAGCTATGTCATCTGACTGGCTAAGATGGCACCCTCGGGCGGGAAGACTACCGCGCATGCGCGCTGCAATTCCCAAAGGCTTTCTTTGAAAGCTGGGGAAAATTGCTCCGCGAGGGCTCCGTTGGCGCCGACGTCACCCATAAGTGAGGACTGATTCCTGCTGCTCCTGGAGAACACCTGTTACAGGTGAGTAACTACGCTTTACCACAGGACTACTGGCTGGGAAGCCAACAGTCTACTGTATTGAACAGTTTAAGCAAAAGACAAACACAATGAAAACAACAAAGTTTTATTAAATTTTTTTTATTAATTAATCAAGTGGCAGGATAGTAGCAGCAGGCATAAACATCAGGAACAGGAACTTTACCAGTCCAAAAATACAAACCACATTATTTGGTTGTTTTAGAACAAAAACAAAGCTTATCTATATGAACCAAAAACAAAATCTGTAAAACCTAGAAATGGTTTATATTAATCTTGAAATGTAGTTATAGGCTTAGCAAATGCAAATCAATTCAATGTAGAGTTCTAAGGAAGAGAATTGCCTCTGCCAGATCCTCTTTCATAGAGGCTCTTAAGTCAGACTTTATTATTTTTAGGGCTGAAAATAATCTTTTGACACTGACTTGGGTGGGTGGCATTGCAGTAACTATTCTGGCCACATCACTAACGATCTCTGGATAAACAAGGATGGCTTCTTCAACAGTAAGTTTTGATGAGCGATCATACTTTTCAACTTCTTCTAGTGCTTTATAAAACTCCTGTTGGAATTTTTTTATTTGGACATTTACTGGTTCTGTAACGCTTATGCAATGTCGCTTTCGTTTAGCAACTTCTGTTTTGTTTAAGAAGGAATCAAAGCCTAATTCTTCGTTTGAAGAAGATGATCCTGAGTTACCACTATTGCTTAAAAGAAGAACTTCATCCTGTGGAGGTTTTTCACCATCATCATCTTTTCTAAAACATTGGCACACGTAATGTTTTCCATCACTTGATAATGCAAAGTGCTCATAAACAGTAGACTTTGTCGTGTTTGTTGTTAGCAGTCTTTTTGCCATTGTTTAGGATGCCTCTTTCCCTAAATATAAAATGTTATACTAACTGGCATATAATTAGATTTTAAATATCAACATACACAGTCTTGTAAGTTGTACGTACATGGATTTATAAAGGATGGTCAAATCACAACAGAGCTAATATTGTCAAAAAATAGAAGAAAACTCTGTATATTAACATGAAAGTAAACGTGTCATCAGAGGCCACTTGTATGGTTCATAAAAAATGGCATTTGCACAGCCTAAACCATCATTCACAAAGCAACCAGGGGTCTCAGTCTTCCCGGGCAAAAACAAAACCCGCCAGAAATAATCTGGCTAGGCAAAGCCCAAATAACATCAGTGACCCTTATGATAACGTTGCTCTGAGATAGATGTAAACCAACTCTTCCATTTACCAAAGTTAAACCATATTCATAACGAAAGAGTGGTAACTTAGCTTTGCAGTCTGTAGCAGTGCTCGTGAAGTGGTGCTATTGGTTTAGCACAACTTCACGAGCACTGCTACAGACTGCAAAGCTAAGTTACCACTCTTTCGTTATGAATATGGTTTAACTTTGGTAAATGGAAGAGTTGGTTTACATCTATCTCAGAGCAACGTTATCATAAGGGTCACTGATGTTATTTGGGCTTTGCCTAGCCAGATTATTTCTGGCGGGTTTTGTTTTTGCCCGGGAAGACTGAGACCCCTGGTTGCTTTGTGAATGATGGTTTAGGCTGTGCAAATGCCATTTTTTATGAACCATACAAGTGGCCTCTGATGACACGTTTACTTTCATGTTAATATACAGAGTTTTCTTCTATTTTTCGTACATGGATTTATACAAACAAATAAGCTATATATCCCAGCACTAAACCTAGACATGATTTTGTCCTATACAGAAAAACATGCACAGACATGTACTGTACACACACACACACATAACACAGAGCCTACATTTTAGTACTCAGAGCATATAAGCAATCTGCACTATACATAAACATTCATACATTCCTGCAGCACCACACTTAGAAATCTAGGATAGACAGTTTCTTCCAGAAACATGTACACATGTCTTCCCTCATACTGACAAGCAGGCATGCAGGTTTTAAAATAAATATAAACACTTACAGTTGAATCCAAGAAGCTGTTCCACCAAGTTCTTCTAAGCTCTTCTAGCAGAGAGAGGTAGTTGGGCAGAAGCTGCTGCCTTCTCCTTTTTGTGTGTTTTTTAAATTCCAATCTAAATTTAATCAGTTTGAGTCGGAGCATTGTTTGCCGACTCCGACTCCAGGTACCCAAAATTTCCTCCGACTCCGACTCCACAGCCCTGACTAAAAGCAGGGGTGGCTTTATATCACCCAATGTAAGGTATGTTCTGTTGCATCTCATGCATATTCTGGACTGGCCTGGTTTAAAAGTAAGGAGTAATTTTGGCCTTGCCTACTAATTTTCTTTCCTTGCATATATCCAGATCAATTGAGAGGCCAATCCTCTTTCTGTGCTGCTTTCTGTTTCCTTTATAATTTGCAGACTAATGAAGTTCGCTGGGATCCTAAATTCATTTGAGCGGTAGTTTTCTAGGATTGGATTTATGGATTCCCTCGGGGGCTTGGTTATGGAAATTTTTGCCATTGCTTTGTTAAAGAAATACTGGATAGTAAGTGGCTGCATATTGCCTAATACAGGCTAAAGCTCTCAAGTCTGTCTCCGTCTGCTGGCTACATTCTAGACTGGTTTGGTTGGACGTGAGACCAAATTTCTCATTACTGCTAATCATGACAGACTAGGAGATAGTGTGGTCCTGCATATAGTAAATTACTAAATGTAAACTAAAAATAACCTGCAGCTTGCATACAGTGCCAAAGCTCAAGTGAAGAGACTGGGTCAAGCATGTTATTACTAGCACCTTACGCTGGCTGACATTGAAAAGATAGTACTAGAAAATAATATGCAATTTATACCATAACAGAGCAAGCTTAGTTTGTGTACAGAGTTTGGGATAGGAGATTCTTAAAGTTACAATCCTTGCTCATTACAAAATAAACATTTTATTTATAGGTGGTTGGCTATAAGACTGGAATATGTTGGGAACTGCATAGTCCTGTTTGCAGCTCTGTTTGCAGTGATTGCCAGACACAGTCTCAGCCCTGGATTATTTGGACTTTCAGTGTCTTATGCATTGCAGGCAAGTATTTCCATGTTTTTAATTGCATATATGTAATTTTTGCTTTAAGTAAAATTGTCTGAGCTTTTAGCTTATAGAAAGAAGCAAGACATATATCGGGGCTGCAGAATTTGATTCAAACTTAGACTAGTCAGATTTCATCGTGGCTAGAATTTGAAAAAAATCTATGTAGTTACCCAAGACGTTCTGAAGAAGTTTGGACTTTTTTCTGTGGGTCTTGGTTAAATCAGTAGAAATTTTGTATTGCATCCACTGATATATTTTCCTTATCCCTCCACTCCAGTCCCTATCTCTGGGTTGTCGGCCCTCTTCAGTAGCTTGGAAAATGAGCATGTCATCTTTTGATGATGACAGTGTACATAGGCAGGTGGCATCACCCACCAGCCCCAGTAAACTCAGTCTCCAAGCAGTTGGAAAGTTTGATCCCAGAGTTCTGGACTCCCTGAAGGGACAATCAAGAAGCAGCTTTATTTTATTCATTCTGACAATTTGGTGGGTCTGACTTGTGGTACCTATAGAAACCTGACAGAAAAAGACCACATGGCCTATCTAGTCTGTCCTTCCATATCAACCACTACAACAGTCCCCATTTATCCTTTAGAGATCCTCTGTGTTTGTCCCATGCTCCTTTGAATTCAGATACTGTCCTCATCTCTACCACCTCACTGGGAGACTATTCCACGGATCCGCCACTCTTTCCGTAAAGAAATATTTTCCAGGAACAAAGAGGAAGTCAGTCCTCACTTATGGATGACGTTGGCACCGACGGAGCATGCGTGGAGCAATTCCCCAGCTTTCAAAGAAAGTCTTTGGGATTGCTACCATGCATGCATGGTCCTCTTCCCACCCAAGGGTGCCATCTTGTTCAGTCTCCCTTTTTCCACGGGCCCTTTGGACGCACGTCCTCATCCCTCAAAAAAAGTGTTTCGTTTTTCGGCCTTAGGCCTATTACTTATCTCCAGGAACAAGCAGGAATGTAGTCTTCACATATGGGTATCGTCAGTACCGACGGAGCCTGCGCAGGAACACTCCCCAGCATCCAATAGGAAAGCTTTTAGGAGCATCCCACTGCGCCTGCGTCACTGCCTTTACGCCTTTCCAACTCTCACTCTTCAGTTTTTAGTTTTCCGCGGAGCTGACAGGCAGCAAACCCTGTCACCGGAGAAATATTTCTTTTTGTGGTCGCGTCTGCCTTCACCATCGACACCTATACCAGTACCACCGGTCTTTTCTTCATTTTCTTACTTCTTTACTAAACAAAAGGAAAAAGAATTCTTCTTTTTGGAGGGTCTGTCCCCTGTAGTTGCCAGGCGCCATTTTGGGCACTAGGCCCTCTTTTCTTCTAAAATGGAGAAACCATCTAGTGGTTTCAAAAAGTGTTCAAAGTGTAGCAGTACCATTTCTGCTACCAACACCCATGACTGGTATTTTAAATGTTTAGGTCCTGACCATTTACCATTGGAGTGTCTCCTCTGTAGAAAGATGACCACCTGCAGAACAGAGCTGGAAAACCTGTCACCCTCTTTGCTGCAGATGTGATCTCCGTTACATCGACTTCTTCCAGGCTTCATCTTCCTCCCATGGATCTCAGATAACTAAACCCAGGTCTTCTAAGACCGGCCGGTCCTCAAAGGGTAGATCTCCTTAAAAGCATTGAGATGCTACTAGCGTTTCCCTCGAGGAAAACATACCGGCAAAACAGCCCCAACGGGAGGCCCCAGCCTCCAAAGCTTTAACGGAGCTCCAGGATGTTCCTGAAGCTTCCTCCTCCAGAGAACTCCTGGTGCCATGTTCTGGTGTCGTGGCCTGTTCCACCGGTACCGACATCCAGGCATCGGCAGGGGCTATGGATCAGCGCATCCTTGCCATCGAGCCGCAGTCGAGCGGCTCTCTTAGCCTTGGTACCGCTAAGACCGCTTCAGACGGTTTTGCAGTCATCGGTACCGGTACTGACTGTGCCTGCTTTAACAGATGTGCTTCCCCCCATGCCAGCTCTTGAATCAGTATCCGATATCAAGGGACCGGTATCGAGACAGTCCGATGCCAACTTTAATAGATACCGGCGTCAAGCAATGCAAGGGCACCCGGCACGGAGATACTTCGAGTCCTCCCATTCTGATGACTCCGCCGGTACCGGAGTGATTCTACCAGAGGATCCCTCTCCTCCTCCTCAATGGAGGCTGTCTCCTCCAGAGGATATGTCATTTCAGGATTTCATACGTGATGTAGCCAAAGGACTTTCAATCACGGTGACTCCCGAGAAAGAACAGAGAGCAGAAGAAATTCAATACCCAGCAGCTCCTAAAGAAGCTGCAACTCTTCCCATTCACCGGATCTTGCATGATCTCATGCTAAGAATGTGGGAAGCTCCTTTAACAGTGTCTCCACACTCTCGGAGACTCGATACCATGTACCGAGTTCCACAATGCCCTGGTTTTCAAAAAACGTAACTACCACACTATTCAATGGTAGTGGAATTGGCGATGTGTAGGATCAAGAGTGCTAAAACGCATTCTTCCAATCCTCCAGGCCAGGAATCGAGGACACTCGATGCCTTTGGGCGTCGATGCTTTCAATCCTCGATGTTATCAACCAGGATCAGCTCTTACATTCTCTACATGGGAATGTTTCTTAGAGGTTACAAGGGATTTAGAGCTCATGGCTCCACTTCTCCCCGATGACGATGACAAAAACAGACTTCCTCACTCTGGTCAAACATGCTCAGAATGTGTCTTCATGAATTATGCAACCTTTGATTGCTTTGAATGCATTAGCAGAACTTCTGCTATTTCCATCGGTGCACGTTGTATTGCCTGGCTTCAGGCATCAGATTTAGAACAATTGGTGCAAGATAAGTTAGTGAATATTCCTTGTACAGGAGAAAATCTGTTTGGCAAGAATTGGCAAGATAAGGCTAATCAGATTGAGTCTGAAAATACTACCTTGAACAGATTGTCAAGGGCTACAGCCAACCCAGCAAAAAAGAAGACATTTAAGAAACCCTTTTTCAACAAGAAAAATAAATTCTACCCATCTTACACCTAGTCTGGCCACTGTCCAGTTCATGCTCCCCAGAAGGGGCAACAGCAACTCAGACAGCAAAGGAAAGCCAAGTCCCCCAGAGCTCAACAGACTCAGCCTCCTCAGGGGCTTTGACTCCTTCCTAGAGAACTTGGTCAACCTGCCCCTGAAAGATCCAGGACCTCTCACCATCCCCAGCAGACTGTCATTTTGCCAGAAGATGGCAACAAAATGCATCAGAAAACTGGACCCTTTCCATTGTACGAGAGGGATACAAACTTCATTTTCACACCACCATAACAAAACAGTTCAAGTCTCAGGCCCCTCCACCACTCTCTTGTCTCAAGAGGTCACCTCACTATTGGCTCAGGGAGCAATAGAAGAGGTACCCATTTCCCAACAGGGCATGGGTTTCTACTCCCCCTACTTCCTCATTCCAAACTAAACAGGGGGATACAGACCCATACTGGACCTCAGGAAGTTAAACAAGTATCTGTTCCGAGAAAAATTCAAAATGATCTCCCTCGGAACACTTCTCCCTTATATTCAGAGCCAGGATTGGCTATGTTCTCTAGATCTAAAGGATGCATTCTCCAGGAACAAGCAGGAAGTCGGTCCTCACATATGGGTGACATCGGCGCCGATGGAGCCCACGTGTGGAGCAATTCCCAGCTTTCACATGCGCAGTCCCCCTTCCCGCCCAAGGGTGCCATCTTGCTCAGTCTCCCTTTTTCCACAGAGCCCAACGGACGTTATCCCTAATTCCTCGCGGAAAAGGTGCGTCAAACTTCAGAGAAATTCTCTTCGACCAGTTCGCCGGTTCCCCTTCCCGCCTACGGCTCGGTACACCGGTATCAAGTCCAGTCAATTTTTTTACATTTTTGTCCTTAGTGACTAGCGTTCTCACTTTTTTTTTATTTGTTTTTTTTATTGTCACTTGCAGTCCGGTCCTTCGACCTTGCAGGGGCCCTTTTTCCCCCGATGGCTGCCAGCGGGTTTAAAAAGTGTGATTGGTGTAAGAAGTTATGTCCCTCACCGACACACATGACTACTGTCTCCGATGCCTCGGGCCCGACCATGACCCAAAGGTCTGTGGCCCGTGTGGGAAAATGTCCTCTAAGGCACTCCGAAGTAGGCAGCAGCAGCATGAAAGGATTTTCTCGGAGTCCGCAAACCCCCCCCCCCCCGGAACGGGACCTCATCAGAAGCCTCGATGTCTCGGGAGCTGTCTGAACCCAAGCACCGTCGGGAGTCTTCTGAGTGGGGGTCTCCCTCCCGGAAACACTGGAGGAAGAAGAAACTCGTGAGGGCGGCGTCATTGGATGCCTTCGATCGCCCGGGTCCTCGGAGTCGGAGTGGCCTCCAAAGATACCTCAAAACATGGAGCCGGAGACGCCAATGAGGGTAAGTGCTGTTGTCCTCGTGGATTCCCGTCCAGGGAGCCGGCATCGAGCCCAATGGCGTCGGGGCCCGAGCCGGAGGCTGCGGAGTCTTCTGAGCTCAGTCTCAGGATGATGGCCCTGGAGCGCAGCATGTCTGCCTTCATGGAGCAGCAGCAGGTGCTGATAGTCGGTCTGACCAGTCCATCTGCTCAGACCACCGGGACCTCGACGTCCAAGTTGACCCCGGAGGCCGAGCCGATCCTCAAGACTCTTCAGACTCAATTCGATCCTCGGCTACGGTTCCTTCGACTTCCTGCTTGGGACCGAGATCATTGATGCTGGTGCTCTTGGTTTTGGGGCAGTCGGGGCCGGAGCCCTCACGGCCGGAGCCGCTCAATTCCTCCTCGGAGGGATCGGCATGGGAGACGGAAGATGAGGAGTCCCCGGACACCCATCGGACCCGGTATGTCCCATCGTACTCACCGGGTTCGGAGCCTCGGAGAAGGTCCCTTCCGGAGGATACCTGGTTCTCGGACTTCATCAGGGACATGGCCAAGGCTTTGGCATTCCTGGCGGATACCGAGGGAGGAACCTCGAGCTGAAGAGCTCGAGGCCCTCCAGTATGACTTTCCCCCGAGTGAAGCCCTTACTGTGCCGGTTCCTCCGATGCTGGAACGGCTGATGCTCCGCATGTGGAAGTCGCCGGCCTCGATGCCGGTGCTCAGCACGCAAGAGCCCTGGGTTCCAAAAGGCACAGCTGCCGCACAACTCCATGGTTGTGGAATTGGCCATGCACAGGCTCAAGAGCCAAAAGACGCACTCCTCGGTGCCTCCTGGGTGCTATCGGCAGAAAATGTTTCCAGGGCTCGATGCTGTCATGCCATGTCCAAACCTACCAGTTGTACATGGGCATGTACTTGAGGAACCTGGCAAAGGAGATTTCCGGGTTCTCAGCTGGCCTCTCCGAGGTACCCTTGCAGTGCTTCAATGCCTTGTCCACCGGGATTCGGGAGTGCTTGAAGTTCGTATCTCGAGCGGCCTATGAAGGCTTCGAGGCTTCGGCCCGAGTAGCCGCAGCCAGCATTGGTGCACGCCGCCAGGCCTGGCTAATGTCATCGGATCTGGAGCCATGGGTTCAGGACAAGTTGGTCGATGTCCCTTGCCGAGGTGACAACCTCTTCGGCAAACCCATGACTGAGGAGGCTGCTGAGCTAGAGTCCGAGCACTTGACCTGGACAAGACTCTCAAAGAAGACTTCTGCCCCTTCTAAGAATAAGGGCTCGGGTAAAAAGCCCTTTTTCCTGAGGAAGGGTACTGCTTACTGCAACTACCCCACTTATCAGGCCTCCCCAGCAGGGGCAGCAGGCCAAGGGACAGGGGCATGGCCCGCGTAAGCAGAAGACCCCCAGGCCCCGGCTCCTACCCGGCTGGGAGGGGGGTTTTGACTCACAAGGCATAGTCTCTCTTCCGCCAATGGTAAGACCTTGCACAGGAGGCAGGTAAGACCTTGCACAGGAGGCAGGTAAGACCTTGCACAGGTGGCCAGCCATCACCTCGGATATCTGGGTCCTGCAAATAGTCCAAAGGGGCTATTTGTTTCACTTCAGCTAGATACCATCTTCCTTCTTTCCAGGAGAGCCTCTGACCCCCACAGGGACCTCCTCTTGCAGGAGTTGGCAGGTCTTCTAGAGGATCAGGCGGTGGAACCGGTGCCCACAACCTGCAGGGCAAGGGCTTCTACTCCAGGTATTTTCTCATACCAAAAAGAATAGGAGGCCTCAGACCCATGCTCGACCTAAGAATCTTAAACAAGTTCCTGGTGAGGGAAAAGTTAGATGCTTTCCCTTGGAATGTTGCTGCCTTACCTCCACCAGGGAGATTGGCTATGCTCCTTAGACCTGAAGGATACCTATACACACATCCTCATACATCTAGACCAGAGACAATATTTGAGATTTGTAGTGGGAGGAAAACATTTCCAATACAGGATTCTACCCTTTGGCCTAGCCTCTGCTCCCAGAGTGTTTACAAAATGCCTGGCTGTAGTGGCGGCCTTCCTCAGAAGTCGAGGAATTTTTGTCTTCCCTTACCTGGACAACTTGCTCATCAGGGGCCAGTCGCCTCAGGAGGCCCAACAGGCCACTTCTCGCACTATCAACATGTTGCAACGTCTAGGCTTTGTCATAAACCACACAAAGTCTGCTTTGCTCCCCACTCAAAACAGAGTTCATAGGAACAAGACTGGACACCCTTCAGGCGAAGGCTTATCTGCCGGAGGACAGCGCACAGAGGCTACTAGCACTGGCACAACAGTTCAGGCGCAGGTCTCGCGTCTCAGCGAGACACTTCTTACACCTCCTGGGCCTCATGGCCTCCACGGTGCATGTGACCACGAATGCCCATCTCCACATGAGAACAGCTCAGTGGTGCCTCAGATCAGTGGACTCAAGCCACCGGCAGCCTCAGGGACAGGATAACAGTATCCAAACGACTGGTGAAATCGTTGCAGTGATGGTGTTGGCCACCCAACCTGCTTGAGGGAGTGCCTTTTCAGACTCCCTCGCACACAAGAGTGCTAACGACAGATGCGTCCTTGCTGGGCCGGGAGCCCATTGCCAAGGATCATGCACTCAGGGGTTGTGGTCTCCTCAGGAATCTGCGCACCAAATCAACCTCTTAGAGCTGTGGGCGATTTGCCTAGCTCTTCAAGCCTTTTGTCATGTCCTCTCACATCAGTCTGTATTGATAGACGGACAACCAGGTAGCAATGTTCTACGTGAACAAGCAGGGAGGGTACGGGGTCTCGTATCCTATGTCAGGAGACACTGGACCTCTGCTCCTTTGCCATCAAGCAGGGTATGTCTCTAAAAGCAGTGTACCTGCCTGGTCAGGAGAACTGCCTAGCGGACAAACTAAGTAGGATTCTCCAACCTCACAAATGGCAACTGGATCCAGTGGTGGCGCAACGGATTTTCCACCACTGGGGACATCCGTCCATAGATTTATTTTCCAGCCTGCAAAATCACCAGCTGCCCAGATTTTGCTCCAGACAGCCACATTCCCAGAGGGTGGCTGCAGATGCTTTCCTGATCTCCTGGTCAGGGGGCCTCATGTATGCATTTCTTCCCACGCCTCTGGTGGCCCGGATGCTGTTCAGAATCCTTCAGGACAAGGCCTCTGTCATTCTGGTAGCCCCCAGATGGCCAAGATAGCCTTGGTTTCCACTTCTCCTCCAGCTGGCAGTGGAAACCCCACTCCCAC
Source organism: Ichthyophis bannanicus (assembly GCA_033557465.1). NCBI lineage: Eukaryota > Metazoa > Chordata > Amphibia > Gymnophiona > Ichthyophiidae > Ichthyophis > Ichthyophis bannanicus. The sequence goes on from CM066044.1 coordinate 158,269,877, forward strand.
TGGGGACACAGCCCGACCTCCTGTCACAGGAGCTGGGCTCTATCTTGCACCCCAACCTCAGGTCCCTCAACCTGATGGCATGGCTTCTGAAAGGGTAGCGCTGGCTCCTCTCCTCCTACCTCGGAATGTAGAAGAAGTGTTACTGGCCTCAAGGAGGCAGTCCACGAGGAAATACTATGCTTTCAAGTGGCGTAGATTTGAGGTGTGGTGCTGCAGTACCTGCTTCACCTCAGAATTAGGTCTCAAGTCTAACTCTGTCAGGGTCCACCTGAGTGCTTTGTCAGCAAACCACTCGCCAGTGAACCTCCTTCGTCTCATCCCCTGGTGTCCAGATTCCTCAGAGGTCTGCTTCTGCTGAAACCCCCAGTTTGTCCTCCGGCAACTGAATGAGATTTGAATGTGGTCTTACAGCAGCTTACTCGCCCACCTTTTGAGCTGATGTCCTCTTGCCATCTGCGCTTCCTCTTCCAGAAGGTGCTCTTCCTGGTGGCACTCACTTCAGCCAGACGTGTGAGAGAGCTGCAAGCTCTCGTAACTGATAAACCATACACACGGTTTTATAGGAATAGGGTGGTGCTCCGCACTCACCCGAAGTTCCTTCCAAAGGTGGTCTCTTCTTTCCACCTCTGCCAGGAGGTGAGTCTTCCAACCTTCTTTCCCAGGCCGCATTCCAGCCAGGCAGAGGCAGTCCTGCATACCCTGGATTGTAAGAGGGCTTTGTTCTACCTGGAGCGTACGAAGGGGCATTGAAGGGCTACTCAGCTCTTCGTCGCGTATGACCCCCAGTAAGTTGGAGTTACCTGTCTCCAAGCACACGCTTTCCACCTGGGTGGCATACTGCATTGCCTGGGCATACAGGGCGGCCGACCTGTTGCAGGGTCAAGTCATGGCCCACCGTGTCAGGGCTAAGGTCGCATCGGTGGCTCACGAACGCTCTGTTCCGCTGGCAGACATCTGCCGGGCCGCAACTTGGTCTTCAAGCCAGACGTTTGTGGCCCATTACTGCCTGGATAGGGAGTCCTGATGGGACAGTGCTTTCGGCCAGGCGGTTATCCGTAACCTATTTGAGGTTTAGGCCACTCCAACTCTCCGACCCTTTGGTGTCAGGCTTCCTGGGAGTGTTGCATTCTCGGTTGAATTCCTATTGCAGCTGCTGTGGCTCTTCTAGAGGGAGCCATTTTCAGCTATGGGTTCTCGGTAGCCTATAGCTAGCGAGTCCCATATGTGAGGACTGACTTCCTGCTTGTTTCTGGAGAAAGTATAGTTACTCACCTGTAACAGGTGTTCTCCAGGGATAGCAGGAATCAGTCCTCACGACCCTCCCTCCTCCCCTGGAGTTGCAGTCCTATTATTGATATTATTCCTTTTGCCCTCTTTTTAGCTATGTCATTAGACTGAGCAAGATGGCACCCTTGGGCAGGAAGGGGACTGCGCATGTGCAATGCAATCACAAAGGCTTTCTTTGAAAGCTGGGGAATTGCTCCACACAAGGGCTCTGTCGGTGCCGACGTCACCCATATGTGACGACTGATTCCTGCTGTCCCTGGAGAACACCTGTTACAGGTGAGTAACTACGCTTACACGCATATCCTCATCCACATAGATCACAGAAGGTTTCTTTGATTCCTTTTTCAAGGAAGGCATTACTAGTACAAGGTTCTTCCTTTCGGACTGGCTTCTGCCTCAAGAGTCTTTACAAAATGCATGGCAGTAGTAGCAACATTCCTAAGAACTTAGGGAATATTCATCTTCCCCTACTTGGACGACTGGCTCATCCAAACATCAACAGCTCCAGAAGCTAGCTTCGCTCTCTCCCGCACAATACAGATTCTGCAGTACTTGGGATTGGTCATAAACCTTCCAAAATCTCACCTCACCCTTTCTCAATCTCTAGAGTTCATAGGGGTTTGTCTGGACACAAGGCAGTCAAAGGCTTTCCTGCCACAGCCATGTTGTCTTCGAATACTTCAACTGGCATCTCAGGCAGCAGTAAAAACCATGTTAACTGCTCGAGAAATGCTTCAGTTGCTGGGGCATATGGCATCCACTGTATATGTGGTTCCCTATGCTCGACCCCACATGCGAGCAGCCCAGTGGACCCTAACCTCTCAGTGGACACAGGCTTCGGGTCACCTGACGGACAAAATCAGGAATTCAACACATCTCATTTCGTCCCTACAATGGTGGCAGTCACTGGAAAACCTTCTCGTAGGCTTTCCTTTCCAGCAGCCACTGCCCAAAGCCACCTTGACGACAGATGCATCCAAGTTAGGCTGGGGGGGTTCACTTGAGCAATCTCTCCACACAGGGTCTTTGGACCCAGCAGGAGGCTTGCCTTCATATAAACATCCTGGAACTCGGAGCCATCTTCTATGCTCTTCAGGTTTTTCAGGCCCACCTCAGCTACAAGACGGTTCTGGTCCAAACCGACAATCAAGTAGCCATGTTCTATGTGAACAAGCAGTGTGGAACAGGTTCTCAAGCATTGTGCAACGAAGCTTTATGCCTCTGGGCCTTTGCCAGGAATCTTCAGGTCCACCTTCTAGCAATGTATCTTCCAGGCACACATAATCTTTACAGACAAACTCAGTCGAGTACTGCTGCCACACAAGTGGTCTCTTCATCAAGAGCAACTTGCTTGAATTTTTCAGATCTGGGGAACCCCAAAGATAGACCTCTTTGCAAGTCGTCAGAATGCCAAACCTCTCCAATTCTGCTCCAGAATTCTGGCTCAGAACTGTCAGGCAAGGGATGTTTTCCACCTCCACTGGGGTCAAGACTTCCTCTAGGCCTTCCCACCCATTCCCCTCATTCCCAAAACTTTGTTCAAGCTTCAGAGAGACAGGGGCCATATGATCCTCAGCCCCACGTTGGCCATGACAAACGTGGTATCCTCTGCTTCTAAGTCTCTCTCAAGCCAGACCTCTGGAGTTGGGATATGCTCCAGATCTGCTTTCCCAGGAGAACGGGATGCTACTGCACCCGAATCCTCAGTCTCGACACCTCAGGGCATGGCTACTGAGAGCCTAGACTTCCAGGATATCAATCTTTCTCAACAGGTAAAGGATATCCTTCTGGCTCAAGAAAACCTTCCACAAGGCGAGCCTACGCATTCAAATGGAAGAGGTTTTCTATTTGGTGTTCTAAAAAGGAGTTTAACCCCTTTTCACACTGCCATTGGAGCCGTTACTTGAGTATCTGCTCCATTTATCATCCTCTGGTCTTAAGACCAACTTGGTAAGAGTCCACCTTAGTGCCATTGCTGCTTTTCACAAGCCCTTAGATGAACAACCTGTTTCCTCTCATCCTCTTGTAGCAAGGTTTATGAGAGGACTACTCTTAATTAAACCTCCCATTAAGCCACCACCTGTGCCATGGGATTTAAATCTTGTCCTTTGGCAACTCATGGAACCGCCCTTCGAATCGCTGGCCACTACATTTAAATCAGTCGGTTTACCTTCCTGTATTTTTCCCTAAGCCTCATGCTTCCATTGCAGAAAGGAATATACACGCTGTAGATTGTAAAAGAGCTTTAGCCTTTTACCTATAGAGAACTAAGCAACATCGAAAATCTTCTCAGCTCTTTGTTGCCTTTGACTCTAGTCACCTTGGACTACCAGTTTCCAAACGAGCTCTGTCCAAATGGATTGCAAATTGCATATCCTTTGCTTATGAGAGCAAAGGGCTTTCTCTTGAAGGTCATGTCACAGCTCACAATGTGAGAGCAACGGCAGCCTCTATGGCTAACCTTCGCTCTGTGTCCATTGATGACATTTGTTGAGCAGCCACTTGGGCTTCGGTACACACCTTTGCAGCCCACTACTGCTTAAACAAGGACTCCCATTGGGATGCCTCGTTTGGTCATGCTGTTCTCCAGCATCTCTTTCAGACTTAGAACAACTCCTACCCGCCATCCTGGGTTTTGATGCCAGAGATCCATGGGAGGAAGCATGACCCATCTCAACCTGGGTTTTGCAGCTTTCTGGGGTCATCTCCCTGGCATCTCTCAGCTGGGGAGTCCCCCATATGTGAAGACTACATTCCTGCTTGTTCCTGGAGATAGCGTAGTTACTCACCTGTAACAGGTGATCTCCGGGAACAGCAGGAATTTAGTCTTCACAACCCACCTACCTCCCCTAGGAGTTGTCTGTCTGTCTTTCTCTCTCTCTCAGCTATAAACTCAACTGAAGAGAGAGAGTTGGAAAGGTGGGAAGGCAGCGACGCAGGTGCAGTGAGATGCTCCCAAAAGCTTTCCTATTGGATGCTGGGGAGCGTTCCCACGCAGGCTCCGTCGATACCAATGATTCTCCAGGACCAAGCAGGAAGTCAGTCCTCACATATGGGTGACGTCGGCGCCGACAGAGCCCTCGCGGAGCAATTTTCCCCAGCTTTCAAAGAAAGCCTTTGGGAATTGCAGCGCGCATGCGCGGTCCCCTTCCCGCCCAAGGGTGCCATCTTGCTCAGTCTTCTTTTTTCCGCGGAGCCCTACAGACGTTGTTTGTACTTCACCGCTAGAAAAAGTTGATTTTATTTGTCTTTTTTTCTCGGTTTCGACGCCGGTTCTTTTCCCACCCGGACCCGCGACGCCGGTTGCGAGTCCGTTCTTTATTTTTCGGTTTTTTGTCCTTCGTGACAGATTTCGCGCCCTTTTTTTTCTTTTTCACTGGCAGCCCTGTCTTTTGACCTCGCAGGGGCCCTTTTTCCCCCGATGGCTGCCAGCGGGTTTAAGAAGTGTGATCGGTGTAAGAAGCTCATGTCTCTTACCGAAACACATGACTACTGCCTCCGCTGCCTCGGACCCGATCATGACCCGATGATCTGTGGTCCGTGTGGCAAGATGTCCTCAAAAGCGTTGAGGAGTTGGCAGCATCAGCGGGAACGTATCTTCTCTGACTCCGGCCGGGCCCGGACCTCGTCAGAGGCTTCGATGTCTTGGGACTCTGGTCCTGAGCATCATCGAAGTTCCTCTGAGCGGGGGTCTCCTACCCGGGAACATCATCGGAAGAAGAAACCCGCGAGGGCGGGGTCGGTGGACGCTCCTGGTTCCTCGAGGGCCAGGTCGCATAGCCCCGATAGCCGTCCCGGGTCCTCGGAGATGGAGAGGCCTTCCAAATATCCTCGTCTCGAGATGAACTCGCCCGCTCACGTGAGTACTGTAGTCCTCGTGGACTCGCCTCCGAAGGAGCCGACGTTGGGCCCGACGCCGTCAGGGCCCGAGTCGGGGGCTGCTGGGTCTCCTGAGCTCGGACTCAGGTTGATGGCCTTGGAGAGCAGTCTGACTGCCTTCATGGACCAGCAGCGGGCATTGATCACTGGCCTCGTCGGTGCTTCTGCCCTGACCACCGGGACGTTGACATCCAAGTCGACCCCGGAGACCGAGCCGATCCTCAAGTCCATGAGGGCTCGAGTCGATCCTCGGTCACGGTCTCCTTCGGCCTCCCGTTCGGGACCGAGGTCGTCGACGCCGACTCCCTCAGCGTCGGGGCAGACGGCATCGATGCCCGCCCGACCGGAGCCGCTCGACTCCTCCTCCGAGGAGTCAGCCTGGGAATCCGAGGACGAAGAGTCACCTGGTTCTTTTCAGACTCGGTGTGTCCCATCGGACTCCCCTGAGTCCGAACCTCGGAGACGGTCCCCCCCGGAGGATACCCGGTTCTCGGACTTCGTGCGGGATATGGCCAAGGCCTTGGCCTTCCCCGTGGATCCCGAGGAGGAGCCTCGAGTCGAAGAGCTCGATGCCCTCCAGTATGACTCCCCCCCCAAAGGAGGCCTTTATTGTACCGGTTCCTCCGATGCTGGAACGACTTCTCTTCCGCATGTGGGAGAGCCCGGCGTCGTCGCCAGTGTTAAGCAAGCGGGTCGATTCCATTTATCGAGTCCGCAAGAGCCCCGGGTTCCAAAAGGCACAACTACCGCACCATTCCATGGTGGTGGAATCGGCCATGCATAGACTTCAGAGTCAGAAAATGCACTCCTCGGTGCCTCCCGGTCGGGAGGCTCGAAGCCTGGATGCCCTCGGTAGGAAGTGTTTCCAGGGCTCTATGCTTGCTTGTCGAGTCCAGACCTACCAGCTCTATATGGGCATGTATCTCCGAGACCTGGCTAAAGAAATAGCCGGGTTCTCTGCTGGTCTCTCTCCGCAGAACCTTTGCAGAGGTTCCAAGCCTTGTCAACTGGTATTCGGGAGTGCTCAAAGTTTATCTCTCGAGCAGCCTACGATGGCTTTGAAGCATCGGCTCGAGTAGCCGCAGCCGGCATCAGTGGCCGCCGACAGGCTTGGCTTCAGTCTTCCGACCTCGAGCAATGGGTGCAGGACAAGTTGGTCGATGTCCCCTGCAGAGGTGAAAACCTCTTTGGCAAACCCATGGATGAGAAGGCTGCACAGATCGAGACCGAGACTCTCACCAGGACTCGGCTCTCAAGGAAGACCTGAGGAAGGCGGCTGCCTATCAACACTACCCTCATTATCAGGCCTCAGCAGCTCCCCAACAGGGTAAGCAAGCCAAGGGACGGGGTAATGGGTCCCGTAGGCAGCAAGCCCCCAAGCCTGCACCACCGGCCCCTGCTCAGCAGGGTGGGGTTTTTTGACTTCATCAGCATAGCCTCTCCCCCTCAGCTGGTTTCTCTCAGCACAGGAGGCCGGCTGGTCCACTTTGCCCACAGGTGGTCCAACATCACTACAGATACCTGGGTGCTTCACATAGTCCAAGAAGGCTATCTTCTGCACTTCCACCAGGTACCTCCCTCCTACTTTCCAGGGGAGCCTCTCAGACTCCCTCTGCACAGGGACTTACTCCTTCAGGAGTTAGCAAGTCGTCTTTAGGAACAGGCTGTGGAACCGGTGCCCCACCACCTGAGAGGTCAAGGCTTTTACTCCAGGTACTTTCTGATACCAAAAAGAACAGGAGGCCTCAGACCCATCCTGGACTTGCGGAACCTCAATAAGTTCCTCGCAAAGGAAAAGTTCAAGATGCTTACCCTTGGAATCCTGCTGCCCTACCTCCAGCAGGGAGACTGGCTATGCTCCTTGGATCTAAAGGATGCCTACACTCACATCCTCATCCACCCCAGCCACAGACAATATCTCAGGTTTGTTGTGGGGGGCAATCATTACCAGTACAGAGTACTACCCTTTGGCCTATCCTCCGCACCAAGGGTGTTCACCAAATGTCTAGCAGTGGTGGCGGCTTATCTAAGACTTCAAGGCCTCTTTGTATTTCCATACCTGGACGACTGGCTCATCAGAGCACAGTCTTCCCAAGAGGCCACTCACGCCACGCACCGCACTGTGGCTCTGCTCCAGCACTTGGGCTTTGTCATAAACTTCGCAAAGTCCACTTTGCTCCCCTCTCAGGATCTCGAGTTCATCGGCGCAAGATTAAACACGCTTCAGGCGCGAGCCTTTCTGCCTCTCGACAGGGCAAACAGGCTCATGGATCTTGCCAGCCACTTTCACAGCATTCCCTGGTCTCTGCCAGGCAATTTCTGAGACTGCTCGGCCATATGGCTTCCACAGTCCATGTGACCCCCAATGCCCGCCTGAACATGCAGCCTGCTCAATGGTGCCTTCGCACACAATGGCATCAGGCCACTGGGAGCCTAGCGGACTCCGTACAGATCTCCGACCCGCTGGTCTCTTCTCTGCAATGGTGGCTTCATCTGCCAAACCTAGTGCTAGGAAATGGCTTTTCAGGTCTCCTCCGCCTTCTCAGGTCCTAACGACCGATGCTTCTCTCCTGGGTTGGGGAGCACATTGCCAAGGGACATGTACTCAGGCCTCTGGACTCCTTGGGAGTCTGCCCAGCAGATCAACTTCCTGGAGCTCAGAGCTATCCGCCTAGCTCTGAGGGCCTTCTCCCACCTCACTTCTCACCAGTTTGTGCTGGTCCAGACGGACAATCAAGTTGCGATGTTCTACGTGAACAAACAAGGGGGCACAGGCTCCTTCCTTCCTTCTCTGTCGGGAAGCACAAAAGCTGTGCTCTTGGGCCGTCAGCCGCGGCATCCTCCTCAAAGCTGTTTATCTCCCGGGTCAAGAAAATTGCCTGGCAGACAAACTGAGCAGAATCCTCCAGCCACACGAGTGGAGATTGGATCCGTTAGTGCTTCAGCGGATCTTTCTCAAATGGGGCCTACCCACCAGGGATCTCTTTGCCAGTCCTCTCAACCGGCAACTTCCCCGATTCTGCTCTCGACAACCGCATCCTCTCAGAGTAGCGGCGGATGCTTTTCTTCTCTCCTGGTCCACAGGCCTTCTGTATGCCTTTCCTCCCATGCCACTGGTGTCTCGGACGCTCTTCAAGGTTCTCCGGGACAAAGCCTCAATGATCCTCGTGGCTCCCCGGTGGCCGAGACAGCCCTGGTTCCCGCTTCTGATGCAGCTGGCGGTGGACACTCCTCTCCCTCTGGGGTTTCACAGCCCGATCTCCTCACCCAGGATCACGGGACTCTCCTACACCCCAACCTCCGGTCCTTCATCTGATGGCCTGGCTGCTGAAAGGGTAGTCCTTGCTCCCCTCCTGCTGCCTCCAGATGTGGAGGAAGTCGTCTTGGCCTCCAGGCGACCCTCCACCCGGAAGTCCTACGCTCTTAAGTGGCGTCGGTTTTCTCCGTCTGGTGAGCTCAGCAGTATCAAGATCCCATCACCTGTGCGGTATCAGTGGTCTTGCAGTACTTGCTTTGCCTCTCCGATCTTGGACTTAAGTCCAACTCGGTCAGGGTCCACCTCGGTGCTCTTTCTGCGCATCACATGCCGGTGGATGGCAGACCTCTTTCCAGCCACCCTCTAGTGGCTCATTTTCTCAGAGGCCTCCTTCTTAAACCACCTTTGCGCCCACCAGCCCCTGACTGGGATCTGAATGTGGTTTTGCAGCGGATTACCTGTCCGCCTTTTGAACCTATGGCTACCTGTCATCTTCGTTTTCTTTCTTGGAAAACCTTATTCTTGGTAGCCCTCACTTCTGCTAGACGCATTAGTGAGCTACAGGCCCTAGTATCTGATCCTCCTTACACTAGGTTCTACAAGAATAGGGTAGTCCTACGGACTCACCCTAAGTTTCTTCCTAAAGTGGTTTATTTATTTATTTATTTATTTACATTCTCTTATATACCGCACTATTCAGCATCAGCGCGGTTTACACAGAACAAAGGTCTCAGTACAATAACAAGCATGAGTTTACAGATAACAAGGGAAGGAACTTGGATAACAAGGGAAACTATTTACAGTCTATTTACAGATGTAATACTACTGAATGAATACAGGTTAATAGGAACAGGTGCTAAGAAAATATTCAATAATCAAAGCGATTCATCACATGTCTGTTGTTGAGAAACCACGAAGCTGGGTATCTGGGTGGGATCACTAATGTCAATGAGTATCGATGTCTCAATAAGATGTTTATTAAAGAGATGGAATTTGAGAGCTTTCCTGAATTGTGATAACTAGTGATAGCCCGAATGCCAGGAGGTAGTGTGTAATTCCAGCACCTAGGGCACAGAGATAAAGGCTCTCTTGCTTGGCTGTGGAAGAAGAGCAGCTTGTAAGGGCCTTTGGGAGTTTTAAGGAGTTGATGGCTGAGGATCTTCTTGCTCTGTTTGGTTGTGGTAGTATTAATAAGGTCAGATAAGGAAGGAGCGGAAAGCTTGTTGAGAGCTTTGAATGTAAGGAGTAGAGTTTTGAAGATAATTCTGGCATGAATGGGTAGCCAATGTAATTTAATCAGCAAAGGAGTAACATGGTCAGTCCTGGTGGCCCCCTGGAGTACCCTTTTCATATCAACCAGGAGGTTGTACTTCCGACCTTCTTTCCCAGGCCACACTCCAGCCGAGCTGAAATGGTCCTGCATACCCTGGACTGTAGGAGGGCGTTAACCTTCTACCTTGACCGTACGCGGGAGCCCCGATTGGCTGTTCAGCTCTTCGTGTCTTATGACCCCAATAAGTGGGGGCTCCCTGTCTCCAAGTGTCCAGCTGGATTGCGGACTGTCTCGCGTGGGCGGATGAGGCAGCCGGCCTCGTCCGTTGGAAAGTCTAGTCACGGCTCATCGTGTTAGGGCGAAGGGCTGCGTCAGTGGCTTACCCCCTCCGCTCTGTTCCATTGGCAGACATCTGCCGGGCCGCTACTTGGTCTTCAAGCCAGACTTTTGCAGCCCATTACTGCCTGGAGAGGGAGTCCCGCAGGGACAGTGCTTTCGGACAGCATTCCTCCGTAATCTCTTTGAGGTATAGGCAACTCCTGCCCTCCGTCCCGGATGTTTGGGCTACCGGTTGGAGGCGTACTCAGAGAAGATTCCTTCCTTCTGTGCTACTGAGCTTGAGGGAGCTCCTTTTTTGTGCTTAGGGTCTCCGGTAGCCTTAAGCTTGGGAGTCCCATATGTGAGGACTGACTTCCTGCTTGGTCCTGGAGAAAGAGTAGTTCTCCAGGACCAAGCAGGAATCAGTCCTCACATATGGGTGACGTCGGCGCCGACGGAGCCCTCGCGGAGCAATTTTCCCCAGCTTTCACAGAAAGCCTTTGGGAATTGCAGCGCGCATGCGCGGGTCCGCCTTCCCGCCCAAGGGTGCCATCTTAGCCAGTCTTCTTTTTTCCGCGGAGCCCTACAGACGTACCCGTCGTGTCCCCGCTAAATAAGTTGAGTTTCGTGAGTTTTACGCGTTTTTCAATTCGGGTCGACGCCGGTCGTTTTCCTGCCCGGACTCGCGACACCGTTGCGAGTCCTTCCCTTATTTTTCGGTTTTTCTGATTTTGGTCAGTTTCGTTTTCGGTTTTTCACTGGCAGCCCGGTCCTTTGACCTTGCAGGGGCCCTTTTTACCCCCATGGCTGCCAGTTGTTTCAAGCGGTGTGGTAATTGTTAAAGAAATATGTAACTAACTGAAACACACAATAATTGCCTCCGCTGCCTGGGCCCCGGATCATGAAGAAATGATCTGTGGAGCCTGTGGCAAAATGTCCTCCAAAGCGTTGAGGAGTCGGCGGCATCAGCGGGATAGAATCTTCGCTGACCCCAGCCGTACCCGGAACCTCGTCGGAGGCCTCGGCATCCAGAGGCTCCAGCTCTGACCATCGCCAAAGCTCCTCCGACAGGGGTTCTCCCTCCGGAGACCATCGATCGGAAGACAAAACCCGCGAGGGCGGCGTCGGTGGACGCTCCTGGCTCCGCGAGGGCCAGGTCGCATAGGCCCCGACAGCCGTCCCGGGTCTTTGGAGAAGGAGCACCTCCCGAAGCGACCTCGGCCTGGAGTCGGAGTTGCCTGCTCGGGTAAGTCCTGTGGTCCTTCTGGACTCGCCTCCGAGAGGTCCGACGTCGGGCCCGACGCCGTCGGGGCCCGAGTCGGGGCTGCTGGGTCACCTGAGGTCGGACTCAGGTTGACGGCCTTGGAGAGCAGACTGTCTGCCTTCATGGACCAGCAGCGGGCACTGATCGCTAGCCTCGCTGGCGCCGCTGCCCCGACCGCCGGGACGTCGACGTCTAAGTCGACCCCGGAGACCGAGCCGATCCTCGAGTCCATGCGAACTCGAGTCGATCCTCGGTCGAGGTCACCCTCGGCCTCCCGTTCGGGACCGAGGTCGTCGCCGCCGACTCCCTTGGCGTCGGGGCGGCCGACGCCTCCGCCTGCCAGAGCCGACCCCACTGATTCCTCCTCGGAGTCGGTCTGGGAGTCTGAAGAGGAGGAGTCACCTGATTCTTTTCGGACTCGGTGTGTCCCCTCGGACTCACCTGAGTCCGAACCTCGGAAACAGTCCCCTCTGGAGGATGCCCGGTTCTCGGACTTCGTCAGGGACATGGCCAAGGCTTTGGACCTTCACCCGGCGGATCCCGTAGGAGGAGCCCTCAGAGCCGAAAGAGCTCGACGCCCTTCAGTATACGACTGCTCCCGCCCGGGAGCACTTTACTGTACCGGATGCCTCCAATGCGCTGGAAATGACTACTCTTCCGCATGTGGGACGATGGTCCGAGCCCTCGCATCGCCAGTGTTGAGTCACAAGCGGGTCGAATTCCATCTATCGAGTCC